>JABFPB010002348.1:0-20457 GCA_022817645.1 Ceratoteleas bidentatus
CATTTAGAAAATATTTGAATGTCCAATGTAAATAATATTTTCTATAAGTTTTTTCCGTAAAATATTGTATACAAATTTATAAATACTGAAAAATGTGTACAAAATATTTTCGAACTATAGTATTTACTACATAATTTCTTCAAATATGTAGAAAATATTCTGTGCTATTAGGGAAATAGTTTAATTAATGGTTTGATTAATTTCATTATTTTTTAGATTTTGTCATTATAGATATTTTTAGGCATTTTTCATTATTTTCTTACCACTTTCCTTTTCACTTTTTTTCTATTACAATTTACATGCAAAGAATTGTAATTTATCTAATTATTTAAATACTTTCGATTTAAGCATCTCTTTTACCGTCAAATAATATCCATGATGATATTCGACTGATTTTAATTAGCGGACCGTTCTTGCAGACATAGAAAGATATATTTAAAAGTTTACTTACAGTTGGCAGCCAAATACGTTCCACTAGATATTTTCACGTAGATTTAACATGATTGAATTGTCCTTCAAAATCCTTTATATGAAGACTTAGACTGTTTAATTGTAGATCATATCATGATCCGAGTCCTAAAAACATCTTTTAACTGAAACCCTAAAATTTATAAGCAGTTACATAGAAATTCAATCAATTATAAAATATTGCATCAAACTGGGTCTTTTATGTCCATGTTTTAAATGTAATGTTATAAAAATTATGAAAATGTAAAAACAAAAGTAAAAATGTAAATTAAAACAAATAACATATTTTTCTTTTGTCATTTTGTTGTAATTCTAACGCAGAAGTAGGAATGTTCTCAATCATCAGCGAAACGTTCTTTCCATATCGTTAACTTTTAAATGTCCCCTCACCCCTCATCAATCAATACCATTTTTTCACAGTTCCGGGTTCATTGCAAACAGAGTCCATCGTTATTTTCACGCCACGAAAATGCGTGTTCCAGACAGACTATTCCTCGCGATAACGACGGGTAATATGACGTAGGCGGCGTTGAAATGGGTGAAGGCAGTCTAACACAATAGCCTCCAATCTCGAAGCAACAAGTGTTAGGCCAAATATTTCTCCGCGCGAACGTCGATAGATAAATAAACGACGAAACCACACATCGCGCGATGATTTATGCGACTGCTGCCTTTATTAAGCGTCGAAAAACCGCGAACGAAAACACGTTGCACCGCGCCAAGTGTTATTCCACACAATGGCGCGGCAGAGTGTTTGCTTATGAAATACCGTAATTGTTTATTTTTCGCGTTCAAGCGGCGCATTATATAATCGAACATTGTGCAATTTCGTCGATTTCCTTCAGTGACCGGAAGGAATAAAACGACCCAGTTTTTCTCGCTGGGAAATTTTTTCAGAGAAAGTCTATTTTTTCAACCCATTTTTCGCAACAGAACGGAAAAGCCTTTTCAGACAAGAAAAAAGTGCATCATTTTACATACTTTTTACATACTTTTAGCCCAGTATACGAAATCGCATTGAAAATGATTGGGAATCGTTTTTGACCGAATACGTATTAATTACTCGATTTTTCAATACGATTGAATATTTTTGATGGTTAGCAGATGTGTTCAATACGTGTCGAATTTTGTCAATACTTGACCCCAGATTAAAGTAACCTTAAAAAAGTAGTCCTTCCGGAAGAAAGAATTCAAAAACGCCATTCATTCGTATTGAAAATTTAGCAAAATTGGGAGGTGTTCAATTCTTCGTACAATCCTTCAAATGCATTTGCTGACATTTACAAATTCTTTTCTAGTCCTTGCAGGACTTCATCGGACATTTTTCCACGAGCAAAAATATGTAAAAAATCGTTCGACATCGACCAATGAAAATTTAGCGAAACGACATTGCTCATTTTATGTACAACGTTAAACCGTCGTTATAATAAATAAGACGTAACTGGTACTTCGGCAACAAAAATGGCCCGGGACAGCGTTGACGAGCGTCTCTTCGCGGAGACAAAATGTCGCGACACGCGTTGTCGCGCAAAACCAGCAAAACTGGTGTTTCTTCTTTCGTCGTTTCTTTGCGTCGACCTGTGCGGGCAAGGTTACCGCGCGGTGATTCGAACCGCGCAATTCGACGATAAATAAACGCGAATTTTTGCGCTGCCCGTCACACGCGGACCCGAGTGTTCTATATATAGAACGCGCGGGTTATTCATTGTTTATTGTCGGCAATAAACTATTGCGCGATATTTCTTGCGCGACAGACGCCGCGGAATGCTTCAGTCAGCTTCTCCGGATCATTTCGAACGTTGCAGGCCAATTATCCTTTTCATTGAAAAGGCATTTTTTCCGCGCGGGGGGAAAAAGTTTTATGCTCATCCATAAAGAACAGCTTTTTCTATAGCGAAGAGGAGGCAAAGAAACGAAAAGACCAGCACGGTTTCAACAAAAATCTTTCTGTGTTCGCAGAGATTCTGCCCGAAAACTGCTTTTCGCGAGCTTGCAGACACTCGATGACGGAGTCGCGTCGTCGGTATTGGTTTACAATAATAGTTTCAAGGCCGAACAATATTCGCGTAGCGCGCGGGTTCGTTGCTCTTGCACAAGTGCCGCAGAAACGCTCGAGGACGGTGCGCGCGTCGTCAGTTCAGTCGAGCGAAATTGGCGCCAAATCCAGCAAAAAGTCGGCCATCATTGCCCTTCGCACGCGCTTTTGGTATTCCGCCGAGCGCCGCGGAAACGACTTTGCATAATTGTGGACACAGTATGGCGCTGGCAAAAAGTCGCCAGACGCGAGCAAAGTGTCGCTGCAAATGCGTAGCGGCGTGTGAGTAAAAATTGAAAATGCTGAGAAAAAGTTAAGGAAAAAGGAATGTTTGGATGAAAGGTAGCAATAAAATAAAAATGAGAACTATCGCGAGTAATTGAGTTGAATTTTGTCATGTAATTAATGTTCAACTATCTGGGTTAAGAGGGCATCTCGATATCTTTCCAAAATATCGATAACGTTTTATTTGATAATCTTGTAGAGTTGGGTTTCAAGATACATAAACATTTGACTCATTTGGACTCACATTTGACTCATTTGAGCTCACATTTGACTCAGTTGGGCTCACAATTGACTCATCTGGGCTCACATTTGACTCATTTTTGGCTCATATTTGACTCATTTTTGGCTCACATTTGACTCAGTTTGTGTAACATTTGATTAATTTTTGGCTGACATTTTGGGCTTATATTGACTTATTTGGGCTCACAGTTCGCTCATTTTGGGCTCATAGCGAATTATTTTTGGCTCACATTTTGCTCATTTTTCTCACATTTCACTCATTTTTGCCTCACATTTCGCTCAATTTTGACTCACATTTAACTCATTTTTGCCTCACATTTCGCTCAAATATAATCAAATTTGATTCATTGTTTATTCACATTTCGCTCATGTTGGGCTCAAATAAGACTCATTTTTTGCTTACATTTTGGTCATTTTGGCTCACATTTCGCTCATCTTGGGCTCATATTTGGCTCATTTTTGGCTCACATTTGTCATTCACTATGATGGAAAAAATGGGAAAAATTTTAATTCATTTGTGAGACCAATGTGAATGACAATGGATTCAAAAGTGAGCTCATTATTGGATTATAATGAATTCATTCTCACAAGTGCAGTTGTCTGGGGGCATGCCTAAATTCTCGCAAAAGTCTGTGTTTATTAAAAATGTGGCTCATGCCGGCCGAAAATAAGCTGTGCAAAAAGCTTGATCGCGAAAAAAAAGGCGCCAGTCTCTGGAAATCCGTTTGCTAATTGTCAGAAAGCACGGGCTGCAGAGACGAAACATAATCGAAAGCAGCGATGCTCAGAATCATGCATTACGAAACTCAGTGATTTACGACGATGATGAGGGATATCAGTGCAATTAGGCTGACGATAACGATTACGCCGGCAATCGCGTCTACGATTAATATTAATATCGCGGCAATTTAAAGGTTGTTTCATTTTCTTTGCCATGCATTTTCTTTGTCAGTGAATAGACTAGAAACGTCGGTGCATAAATATTGATGAGTGCGATTGTTCCCGGATCGAGTCGGATTTTGCGAAAACGTCGCAAAAACGTCCCGAGCCGCGTTGCGAAAGTCGCGCAAAACATCGACCCAAATCGTGGCACGTGCATCAAACTCTCGAAGTTGCCTTAAATCGCCGTTACACATGCGGCGCAATCGCCCTGCCACATTAACCCCGCGCGATCGCCGCGACCCCTTTTTTGCCCAGACCAATTAAAGCGCCATTTTCGTGCCACTTTTGTGCCGCGCCTTATCGCGCCTCTCGTCGTTGACTTACGTCAACAGGTGATTTCGATCTCGATCGACTCGACCCGCAGAACACTGGATCCCGGCTTCCTGACTCGGAATCGCGAATAAAATCAAAACGGGCGCATCTGCGACGTGCCAGACGACCAGCCGTCTCGCCGGACGTTTTTCAGTGCGAACGTGACTCGGGTTTGGTTTGCCGGATTCGTGTTTGTCAGTTGGGGTCTCCGAATGAGACGTTGAAAAAATGCATACAAAATTGCACTGTTTAGTAATGCGGTTTAGCATAATGGAGTAGAAAAGTGTATCGTGGAGTTGAGAATCTGAATGGCGGATTTTACTTGCAAATTTAAGATAAGAAGGGAGGGAAGTGGGAAATATAGGGTGGTGGTGAAAGTAGGTGCCATTCTGTAGCCATTTTATTGGAAATATTTTCAAAGTTCCAATCATATTTTTCACTTAAAACACGACATCATTCAACAATATAATACAGTTAGGACTAGGAACCGGGTAATGATAAAAAATTACCGAAATGATTCTTCGGTTATACGGGTTATAGGTACCCGTACCGATACAGGTACCCGTATGACCCGTACCTGTAAATTGATGAATCCTATCCTGTAATATTCTGTAATATACTGTACGGGGCATACAGTAACCCGTATCGGTACGGGTTAAACGGGTTACTGTACGGGTTAAAGATGTATATTATCCATATGCAGCGGGTGGTTATCCGGGTAAGTTTGAATTCCGAGCAATACAATATATTTTACCATATCATACATCAAGCTTGCTGTATAGTATGGTAAAATATATTCTAATATAAACAAATGTTGATACAATATTTTTTAGGGTGTACATGGTAAGGGAAAACAAGATCATTGCTCGAGCGTATACAAAATATTACAAGATATAATATACAATATATTACAAGATTATAAACAAAATGTTTATTGTATTTGTAGGTTGAATGTGCTTATGATACATTTAAATAAATTATATAAAATTGATTATAATAAGTTTTCATCACTTGGGGAGGAAAAGTCCACATTTCCGCTCTGACGGGCGGAAATGCGGGCTTCCCTCGCCATCGTAATGAAAAATATCGTTCACTACGCGATTCTTACTCGTTCCTTTCAGAACTCAGTTTCGCCTCGTACATTTCGAAATACGAATTTTCCTCCGTAGAGGTGAACTGTACTATTAAATAATGTAATTATACATGAAAGGCGAATTTTGTAATTCTTTAAACGTTTTGACTCCATACTACAATTTAGCAAATAATTTAAGTCAACTTGGGTAACTTATTATATATTTTTTTATTCAAATAAAAAATGACTGACTTTTGAGTTACGATGTTATTCTTTTGAGCTGTCGATTTCTACATTTCTGCAATTTAAATGGTTTAGAAGTTTTGGCTCTATTTCCTCTATTTATTTTGATTAGAATACATTTGCTTTTCAGTACTTTTGTACTTTTCACCAATTTTTTTCCGTTTGTGGTTAGTACAAAAAATATGCATAGCATGTTTTATTAAACTGTTGTTGACTATTGAGTTAAATCGTTTTTTCCTGATAATCTTAATTGAACAATTTACAAATAAAGCTTGCTTAACACAATGCAAAGTTGCTGGTCATTTAACTCAATGTTAAAAATTTGACTTTACAATACTTCATTTCTCGAGAACTAGATAGTAAAAATCATTGAAATTGTGGCAAATAATAAAATTAATCACTGAATCCTTTTACGTACATTACGTCAAAGCTTAATCTTTATTTTCATTTTTTACTTGAAAATGCATCTGATTTGAGATTAGAACTTTTTACAGTGTTCTTTGTTACACTGTTATTTAGATACAGTTGAACCGTAATTTCACAGTTCTTCTCTAATTTTTTCCACATCCAGATGCAACTATATCTCAATTTTAAAATATTTTTTACAGTGCACTTTTTCTTCAGCACTTTTTACTCCGCCATCCAATACAATTTCCTGATCCATTTTTCTGCCTTTCACAACAACGTTTTTTGCGTTTTCTGAAGTCACCACCCACTCACAATCCCTTTTCCAGGACCCACCGTTCTCTCCTCCAAATTGCGCCACCCCGCAATTTCATAACGAAAATTTTCGCGGCTCCCGGCGTTCGCCCCAGCATGCAAACCCCGATTGCGGTTCGTTTCTCACGATCGGCTTGCGATTTTTTTGCAAAACATTGTGCGCCCGTTTTGCGTAACAAATAAGCGCGGAAACCGCGTTTCGCGCGCGCCGAGCGTGCAGCATGCAAACACACACGCGATTACGCGCAACGCGCGATGGAACGAGCGCGATCCCGGCGCAATTACCCGCGGTTACGTGCAATTAGCGCACCGAATTCGCGCGGCACTTGGAAACGCGGGCATCATTTTTTAATGACCAATTAGTGTTCGGTGGAATGGCCTGCTAATGACGGGGTAGCTAAACGCCGTTCCCGCGCGAAATTGCAAAATTGTCGGCTGGCTTTTGCGTCAATTATTTCATTTTAGAGTGCATGAATAAGTGATCGCTATCGATTTAGAGGCGCGGGCGCGCACCGCGCGGGTGTCCTGTAGTGCCGCCGGAGACGCCAGTCGAACACAAAGCAAAGTCGCGAAACACGCCTTTACAGACAGGAGAGCCCCTATATGTTCAAACCCGGACACTGGTAGAGGTGTTCGGACTTCTTTTTGGCCGGAGGTATAGCGTCGCGGCACATTTTTCTTCGCGGCATTGAAATCGCCGGGAGTGGATTATTAAAGCGAATCGATTATTCATGTAGTCATTCATTCATTCATTCATTTCTAGTTATTTATTTGCAATGGTATGCGTATACGCAAATGAAAATGCTGGTAGATTGTAAGAGGGGGAGGATGTTCGTCATGTTTTAACGGCGATCGAGAGTCGGTGGGTAAAATGAAGCGGCTGTTGAGAAAACTGGTTTATTATATTCAGAGGGAACGGAACGCGCGAAGTGATGACGGCGTTTTCGATACCGAGTTGCTTTTATATTACAAACGGGTGCTGTTGTTCGCAGGTTTCTGGACGAATCAGAATTTGTGCGTGCGATTGCTGCTGATGAGTTTCCATTGTTCTATTTCGGTCATGGTGCTGCCGGTTCAGGTAATAGGAAATGAGAAATTTTGTGACTTCTCTTGAGCTGGGTAAAGAAAACTTTGTCATATCTTGTTTAGTGGTCGAGAAACCGTAATTTGTTATTTGAACATGATAAACTTGCTGTTTTAGAACCCTAACAGAACAGCGATGCGAAATCGACATTGAATCGATATCGATGCCGACTTGAGGAAACATTGAATTGACGTTGAATCAACGTCTCAATGTCCCTTCAGCTGACATCGAATCAATGTCGATGGCATCGACGTCAATTCAATGTCGCATTCGAATCGACGTTGATGGCATCGACGTCGCTTCGATGTCGACTGAAGGGACATTGAGACGTTGTTTCGACGTCGATTTAACGTTTCCTCAAGTCGGCATCGATTCAATGTCGATTTCGCATCGTTGGGGTAACTATTTTTTACACTCTTAAAGATGTCTTATTGATCGGAATAGGGTCTTTTTAAATGAAAGTAAAATGCCTCTTCACTCTTAATTTAATTAACTTCACTTAACTTAATTTAATTAAGCAATCTTTTCAGTGAAAAGGAATATAATTTGTAGTTGATCTTTTTCAGTCAAAATGGGACATGTTTCTCACGGAAAAAGAACGATACTTTTAAGGTAGTAAAGTAAGCTAGCGGTACAGTCAGGTCCAAAAGTTTTTCCAACTTATTATTTGTTTATTCAGCGTATACACAGAATTTTTAGGTTTTTTTGTAATATTTGCGATAAAATAGTCCCACTAAGATAATGATTAACTAAATATTCCTTAACTAATTTATTCGTTACAAACTACCTAACTAAGTACTTAACTAATTTATTAATTAATTCGTTATTTCGTATGAAAGCTACTTTATACAAGAATATAGTCTTTTTCCGCTTTAATAAGTGATTACTTGGTAACTAAACGGTGAACTTTGATCATTCTTTGTCTATCGTTTCCGTAGACTCTGAAGAATAACATATTAGTTTTCCAAAAAGACACGGAAGGCAGAAACAAAGATATTTGAACAAATACATGGAAAAACACTGATTTTTGCTGAATTACGTAATATAACACTTTGTAACTTGATTATAATGTAATGTTAAAGAAGTTAAAAATCAGTTTCATTATCTTAATTTATACAATGTAATATTATACAATGTAATATTCATAACTATTATAATGTTAACTGAATAATGACCTCTTGTACATTCTAAGTTATATAAAAGTACGTTCTTTTTCGGGGAGAAGTATATTTTTCCTCTAATAATGTCTTTCTCATTGAAACATAGTGTTGATTTAAAGTAGAGGGTTAATTTTGTATAAAATATTATGTGCTTTATTAAAACAAGAAGTTCTTGTTGAAAAAGACTCTTTTTCAGTCAAATCGAATCTTTCTAAGCGTGTAACAATAGTATATTGTGCATCTAGGGCGCAAAGTAGACGCCCTCGTAACGCCGAAGGCGTCCGAGGAAGTCCTGTCGAGGGTAGAATTCGACTTACATGCAATAACCTTTGCGCCCGTAATACACACACTATTTTTTGTCAAATCTTCACAAAAAGGACCTTTTGAGTGCCGGTGGGGCCCAGGGGCGAAGTCCCGAGTCCAGACAAGAGCCCCCGGAGACCAGAAAAAAGGTTTTATAATTAATAGGAAATAACAAAAAAAGTAAAAGACAATGAAATTTTAAGCATATTGAGTTTTTGAAATAATACATATAACCCCACCTTCTCTTCGACAACCGATCCGGTTCGTCCCCTCCCCTATCGCGTGAGGGGGATATTTAAATTCCAATCGAAGGCAAACGTTTTGCAGTTAAATTTCAGACTTTCAACTTTAATCACATTTATTTTAATCGCAGCTATCATAGCTACAGACGTTTTATCAATAGCAAATATTGTATTTATATAGTAAATTAACTAATTAATCCATTATCGACAGTCGAAGTATTTATTTGTATAGTAGTTCACACAAATGCGCGTTTCGATTTTTTTTTCACTTTGAGTCCAATTTTTTACTTTGCTCCCGATTTTTACTTTGCTCCCGCTTGTCCTCCAATTTGCGCCCGTTGGGCAAAAAAGTACAACTTTGCGCACGATTTTTGGCACGACAGAGGTTACTTTTGTGCAGGTATGACAAAAAATGTATTTAAATGGGTATATAAATTTAAAGTACACGGTGAAAAATGTATACAAAATTTCCCAGTACATTACAGAAAACGGAGACTCTGTGACGATAAGTACAGAAATTATGAAACAATTCGTGAAGTCTACGACAAATATATAAATACCCACAATATTCCACTGAGAATATTCATATACCACGTGGAAAGTCTACATACTGTTACAAAGTTTTCGGAACCCTAAAATGTCCTACTTATATACAAATAGCTAATACAAATTTTAGAATCAATAGTTCAATTGATTTTATAAAACTACTATAATAAGTGTACTAAATTCCGTTGTATTTGGCGTTCGAAATGATACGTGATAGAAATATAAAAAAATTATGATAAAGTATAGAAATGTTCATATACCACATGGAAAAAACAGGTTTGTAATTTATACAGGAGTTCCTGTGAAATTTATAGGAATGCCGGTCTGTAAATTTCACAGGAGCGCCAGCCTGTAGATTCTATAGAAGCGGCCGGCCTGTAGCATTTGTCTACGAATTTGTCTACGGCGCCTAAGTGACAAAATCATCCGAAATTCGATAATATGTTACTAATTAAGTAAAAACGACGTTCGCGAGTATCACTAGCATTCAATTGACGCCTCATGTGGAAGGCTACTTAACCTCAAAATATAACGCGCGCTTTTGTCACTGTACGGGGCGCTGTGCCACGAATCGCTCCTGTAGGATCTACAGACCGCGGACTGTAGATATTACCCCTGACAACAACCAATTTCACAGTGAAGTCACAGTGAACTCACTGTGAATTCAAATGTGAATGTCATGCCAATCACCAGCGTGTGGCTATTTTCTCACATTGTGAGGTTATTGTGAAGTATGACTGAAAAGTTCCTTCCCAATCGCTTGTGAAGTACTTGTGAATCTCCTGTGAAGTGCCTGTGAATCCCCTGTGAAGTGCCCGGGAATCCCCTGTGAACTGCCTGTGAAGCCTCTGTGTTATGTGAATCCCTTGCGTGAACAAAAAATATACAAATAAAAAAAATTATATTTGCCAGTTAAAGTCAACTCTCAAGACAACCCCTACATGAAGACTCGAACCCGAGACTTCGCGGTGACGATCTAAGGTTCTAACCGCTAGGCCGGCAAAAGCAATCACGACGAAACTCTGCAAAGATTTCGACGTGTTGTACAACATGCCGCCGGGTCAACACCCCCCGGTGCCCCGCGCGACCGATTTTGAATCGGCCGTTACAAACCCCCCACCTACACAATCTCACGCTCCAACCGAACATCTACGCGACGAGGCTACGGCTGCGGGAGAATCCGCCCCACCACCACTACACGCGGAGCTGCGCAGCAGCAACGTGACAGCCGAGAGTCCACGCGCTACTGTCATAGCCGCAACCGCTGTCAATGTCGATGCGCCGCCATGGATGCCACATACGCCGCGGTCTGACGGGACGTCACCAACAGGCGCGCGGAGAACAGAACCACAAACAGTCAGAACACCACCATCAGGCCTGCAATTAACTCCTGACGCAACGCAACCCTCTCCCCCCCGTCACCTGGCTGCTTCTGAGGATTTACACAGAGAGTACAGGAAGGCATTGACCTTAACGTACTCAAAGTGCCGTCCGAAGAAGCTGCTAAGGTTTTACCCGAAACCTTGCCACCGCCGACTGATTGAAGACGTCAACACGGCCTTGAAAGCGGAGTTGGAAAGCATATGTCGCACGGTGGTCTCACCCGCCAGACGGCATAAAGCTTCTAAACACGCTATCTTGGCCGCTGGATATCTCTTGAGGAAGAAAGTGGCAGGTAGTATGGGCAAGACGAGGAGAAGACCCATCTTCAAGAACACCGAAGAGAGGGTTGCAAAGCTGAAGGGGCATATTGCAGCAGCAACTAAGCTGCAGCAGCAAGGGCACATATCGCTGACACCACAACTTCGCAACGAGGCCAGGCAGATCAAAAGGCTGCGCATGACACCTGCGCAATATATAACCAGCACTCAAGATCGCCTCGAAAGGCTGGAAATCCAGTTACGGGAACAGAAGGCCAAGGACGAGGCGATTTCGGCGCGGTTCCGTTTCGAAGGGCAGCCATCGATTCGAGCCATTCGCACACCAGTACGACAAACAGGAGACCTAGACTGGTCAAAGGCGCGGGATTTCTTCAGTAGGCTCTATAGACCTGGTGAAGAGCATGAATCCCCCCCTGGTTTGAGGATTGGTTGGCTGTAATCCGCGGAGGACCCAGGATACCGGAACGAGATATACAGATACCTGAACTGAACGATCTACTGGAGGAGGCGTTGCGGTATACGGCACCATGGAAGGCCCCTGGAGTGGACGAGGTGCCAACTGCCCTATATAAGATGCTACCTGCGGCGAAGGAATATATCTTCGCACACGCCAGACGTACCATTGCAGGGGAGTATAGCATGACGCGGGACGACGTCCAGGCCCAAATCATCCTCTTGCACAAGGCCGGAGACACAAGGGACCCTACCAACTACCGTCCATTGCACTCCTTAACACCGATTACAAACTCATCACGAAAGCAATTAATGCAATCGTGAAGAGGGCAGATGTTGCCAAATCGATCTGTTGCCAAAGGAACAGATGTCTCGAGCTGGAGTGTGGGGCACCCTACATGGTCTTCTCCTCGACAAGGCAGCCACGCAGATTTCGCGTCTTCGCGGGCGCGAACATCACTCTGCGTGGTATGACTTTTCCAAAGCCTTCGACACCGTCGCCCATGAAAGACTCCGCAGCGTTGTGGACGCGCTGCAAATTGCCGAAACAATGAAAGCCGTCGTCCAGGATGCAATCGATATGGATGACATCAAGTGTCACGCTCCGAACAGGAATTCCATCCGGGCAATCACGGCGACGTTGGAGGAGAGTGCGCGTGTCCCTCAGTCTGGAACTGAACCTTGGGAAATGTGGCCATTACTGTAGGCTGCAGGTTGAGCAGGAAGACGACAACGTTGTCCTTACCCCTGCAGCCAGAAATGGCTATAAATACTTGGGACTGGTCCAAACCGAGCATGACTTGCCTGAGAATTTTACGGCCATTGAAAAGAAGGTGCTAGGGAAAGCAGCAGAGATCCTCTCATCCATCCTCACCACGGCGCAGAAGCGAAGGGTCTACAATAATTCCATCATCCCTGCAGCAGTATACGTCACTGGGAATATAACCAAACGCCAGTGTTCGGGGAACACTAAAGGCGTGCAGTACCTTGGACCTGAAGATCCGGTGGCCGAACACATCAAGGCGTACCTCCAACCAGCGTGTATACCTTCCGCACATCATCGGCGCCCTCGGTTTTCGATCAATTGAGACCGAAACCAAAACACAGTACGCTAGAAGGTATGCGTACTTGACATGCCACTACCACCCTTGAGAGATACCGGGCCCTGGATGCGCCAAGGAGCCGCACACCGCTCAGTGATTTCCGGTATATTGCCAGAAAATATAACTTGGAGATCCCCGTAGAAGAAGAATGGATCCCCTATGGCGGCGCTACTGGTCAAAGGTGTCAGGGAGGTTGACCTGGAGATGAGGACACAGGATTTGGGAAAATCCATGCACTATCCACGCCTTGTCCTTGCAGAAAAGAATATTATCTCCTTCCCAGCGGCGCAGTACTTTCGGACGAACTCGCTGAAGCTGTCGCTAATCAACGCGGCAGCTGAAAAGCAACTACAACAGCTCCGTGCTGCACCTGGGAGGGCGGCGACCGAAAACCGGCGGTGCAGAAGAGACTGCCCTGCTGACGAAACAGCGTATCACGTTGTGACGTCATGCCGAGCAGCATCGTGCAATCCACGCCACGACCAGGCTGTCTACTAGCTCTTGCGGACCATCCTCGAAGCCCTTGACGCACCAGAACATGTCCGGCGAAGGCTACAGTTCGGGAGAGCAATCCTAAATGCCGAATTCGAGTCATCAATCGGAACCATCAGGATTCGTGCCGGCTAAGCAATCCTCACAGATATGCCACTGCACCATAACAATCCAGATGCAAGTGCTAGCCCGGGAGGCCTCAACATACTTGTTTGAGGTCTCCATCCCACACCTGCAGAACTATCGCACGCAGGAAAGGATAAAACGGGTGAAGTACGGGCACAATTCTGTGGAAGCAATCGACCATCATAACTGCAACACCATTGGCCGGGACCTAAACCTGATGACACAGTTGTCTATCGCTGCAGAGTTCACCTGGGCATCTTCACCATCGGCTGCTTTGGTGAGGTGCTGGACACTGCAGAACGCCAGAACTGTGCAAAGCTTCTGGGCTAACTGGGTGTCCGTGATTTCGCTGTAAGGTCTCTTTACCAAAAGGCAGCTTACAGCGTCATCACGGAGACATCAAAAATCCTGTGCCGCCAAATGCGACGATGAGAGCAGCATACCTCCCCCCTTTTGAAAATGTGCCCCCAATGTCATCGAGTGTACATATTTTACGTTTGTAATTACCGAATAAAATATACTTACAATACAAGTAAATAAAGAGAATATAGCAGGCAAGGTATCGCTACCAACTGAGCTACTTCCTCGGTCGCTTTCGATATTAATGTAGAATTTAATTTTTGAAATATGGAAGTGAAACCAGAACATTGGAATTAGGTTAGTACCAAATGAAACTGGAAATATAAAGGTAAATATAGCGAATCAGATCATAATAAACTATACAGAATGCTTAAAAATTAAAGAAATAATTGAACGTTATTAGTTCGAAATAGGTAAAATGTGAGATATAACAGTATGGTTCTCAGCCAGCTCGCAAGGTGGTGTCACCCTCCATGCGAAATTCCAAACACACAATTGTGGCCTAGGTTTCTTCCTCAAGAGGTATCGCTAGATACCTCTAGCGATATCTAGCGATACCTCCAGTGGCCAGGAGTATGGGTAAAGTAGCCAGGAGTATGGGTAAGACGCGGAGAAGACCTATCTTCAACAACATCGAGGACAGGTTTTCCAAGCTGAAGGGGCACATCGCGACCGCAATCGAGCTACAACAGCGAGGAAAAGCGCCATTGACTTCGCAACTTCGGAGCGAAGCCAAGCAAGCAGATGAGGAGGCTGCGCATGACACCTGCGCAGTACATCCGGACCACCCAGAATCGCCTCGAGCGCCACGAGAACCAGCTGCGGGAGCAGAGGGTAAAACCAGGGATGAGAATGGAAACGAAACTGGCCTTTAGTTTCCATCCAAGGATGGAAACTAAAGTACGCCTTAGTTTAGTTTCTATCCGTGAATGGAAACTAATGTCCTCTGAGTTTAGTTTCCATCCATGGATGGAAACTCAAAATACCCATACTTTAGTTTCCATGCAGAGGAAATTCAACCTATATTAATTTATTTGTTCTAAACAAAATGACGGCAAACATATGATGTCACATATAAGTACCAGATGACGTCATATACATATATATATATATTGAAGGGGGGTTTTGAAAGGAAGTTTTGAAAGGATATTTATTTTAAATAAATAAAATATGTATTTAAAATAAAATTTCAACTGTCCTGTTGTTATTGCAGAATTTAATTGCTAATTGATGAATAATCAATTACACATTACAGATATAAGTGATAATTGAGGAACAGACAGTAATACAATACAGAAAGACAAATTAATTAGTAATACGATTTCGACGCCAAAAAATAAATAGTTGCATTTGATTAACGAATTTATTTAGGTATTTCACAAATAAATCTTCGATAGAGCTACCGTAGTAATTTTTTTATGGTCGATAGAAGACGGAAAGCAGGAAAACATTTACCGAAAAATACATGTATGCTGTTTGTTATTTTGCAAATTTCTCCTCGAAATATCTATATTCAAAAAATATATATAGCCTACGTTACTTTCGAAGAGCCATAGAATCATATACTTTAAATGAATTTTGATTCAACAGTATAATTTATTAAAAATATATCGCAGGAACTTTTTTACTCCAGGCCAATCAGGAATATTAACACCTTGTCTTCTACGTTTCCACGATTTAGAAGACGTTTTCTACGTAAAAAACGTTGTGTTCCCTAAGAAAACTGCAACGCCTCGTAAGTGTTAAAATAGTTTAAACGTTCAGCTTATTTTGAAATAGTTTGATAATTAGTTTCTAATCAGCTTATCATGGGGTGGAAACTGAAAAACAGTTTCCATTCGGGTCGAAACAAAAATGCAGCCAGCATTTCGTTTCCATCCTGGATCGAGACTAAAGGAATCAAAAGGGGTAGTTTCCATCCATTTTGTTTCCATTCACAACCCTGGGAAAAACACGAGGCACTGACGACGCGGTTCCGCTTCGAGGGGCAGCCTTCAATCCGGGCCATTCAGAGACCAGTGAGACCGTCAGTCGACCTAGACTGTAAACGGACACGGGACTTCTACAATGGGCTGTACAGACTCCCTGCAGAGCACGAATCCCCCCCCCCCCCTTGGTTCGATGAGTGGCTGACCGAGGTTCGAGGGCGACCTCGGCGAGCGGTACAGGACGCCGAAGTACCCATGCCTGACTTGGACAAGCTGCTGAAGGACGCGCTGCGGTACACGACGCCAAGGAAGTCGCCTGGAGTGGACGAGGTGCCTACCGTCCTATACAAGCTGCTGCCTGCCGCCAAGAAGCACGTCAAGGCGCACGCCAGACGTGCCATCGCCTGGAACTACCGACTGACAAGGGATAAGTCCAGTCACCCGGAGCTCACGACCACCCTCGATCAGCACCAGGTCTTGAACGCGGTAGCGTGTCGTTCACCGCTTGGCGACTTCCGGCACATCGCCAGGAAGTACAGCCTGGAGGTCCCCGGAGAGAAGGACTGGAATGCCTTGTCGGCGCTGCTGGTCTTGAACGCGGTAGCGTGCCGTACACCGCTTGGCGACTTCCGGCACATCGCCAGGAAGTACAGCCTGGAAGTCCCCGGAGAGAAGGACTGGAATACCTTGTCGGCGCTGCTGGTCAAGGGTGTCAGAGAAGCCAACCTGGAGGTTGGGATGCAGGACTGGGGAAAGGCGATGCATTACCCCCGCCTCGTCTTAGCAGAACGGCATGTAATCTCTTTCCCATCGGCGCAGTATTTCCGGATTATAGTATTAGATTAATCCGGATAATAGTATGATGTAGACAGCCTGTACTCCGCACTAAACGGGACACGACTGGACCCCACCGATCTGTACTCAGCGCGAGGCGAGGCACGACTAGCACTGGAATGCGTTGCGCGCTCGCTTATATAGTCTCTTGTAAATTTCATATATGTAAATTAAGAATTTTTCAACTTGATTCTTAGCAAATCATCCCATCTCTCACGAACGGGGTGCTTACTTTTGGTGAGTCCCCTTGCCTCTCACCAACGGGGTGCTTGTGTTTGGCAAGTCCCCTTGCCCCTCACCAACGGGGTGCTTGTTTCTGGTGAGTCCCCTCGCCTCTCACGCAGGAGTGAGTTCTTGGTGAGTCCCCTATCATTACACCAACGGGGTACTTGTTTTAGATGAACCTCCTTGCCTCTCACCAACAGGGTACTTGTTCTGGGTGAGTTCCCCCGTTTCTCACTAACATGGTCCTTGTTTTGGGAAAATCCCCTTGCTTTTCCCGAACGGGATGCTTATTTTTGGTGAGTCCGCCTGCCCCTCACCAACGGGATGCTTGTTTTTGGTGAGTCCCCTCACATCTCACCAACGGGATACTTGTTTCCGACGAGTCCCCTCACTTCTCACGAACGGGGTGCTTTTTTTTATGAGTCCCCTTGCCCCTCTCTAACGGGGTGCTTGTTTTTGGCGAGTTTCCTTATCTCTCACCAACGGGGTACTTGTTTTGGATGAATCCCCTCTCCTATCGCCGACGAGATGATTGTTTTGGGAGAGACCCCTCGCCTCTCACGAACGGGGTTCTTGTTTTTGGTGAGTCCCCTCGCCGCGCGTGGTGCGCCGGCGCACCACAAAAGAGGTGCGACTGAAAGAGGTCGATGAGAGAGGAACTAAAAGAGGTTCATACATAGTGTGTGTCTCCTTTTTGTTGAACGTCGGGAACCCAGTGTTTCTTTTTATTTTGTAAAATTTATGTTTGAGATCAATAAATTGAAAGAAAAAAAGAGAATAAAATGATTTTTATTGTCTACGTTCCTTTCCCAGTAGCTGATTAAGTTAATTTTTAAGGTTAAGAAAAGTCGAACGTAATAGTACATGCACCGTAAAATCGAATTAAGGTATAAGTACCGTAAAACTAATGTATTTTTAATACATTGATGAGATACAGTTTCAATATTTAGTACAATAATTTTAAGTCACGTGCCTGAAATCAACTTCCAGTACTTGCATTAAAAGTGCATTAATTTTACGGACATTTTTAACAGTGTATCTAATCGAAACAGAGTCAGCGCTGCCAACTTCTCGCAATGACTTCTCCATGACGGGGAATCATCCTCCATGACGGGGAATCGTCCCCAGGACTAATAAAGGTTATTCAATTCATTCAATGTAAATATAACCTCTATCAAGTTATAAACAAAACTTTTTAATTATTATGTATTAATTATGCGAGATTTCGGAACACAGTATCTTGTTAAGTTTCGTGATAACCTCAAAATGTGACAGTAAATGCAGAGTCTGAATTTTCAGATACATGTTTCTGAAATTTCATAAACATGTGATTGATATTTCAGGTACTTGTACCGTAAAATTCAGTAATGTATCTGAAAAAAACTTCAGGCAAATGTGACTGAAATTTACTGCAGGATTTCTGAGAGTATAAAATTGTCTCTTAATAATTGTATAAATTAACCACACAATAATTCCGTGGCTATAAAATTGTCATATCATCTTAAATGGTATACTGTATTGAAGAGTACATACTGTTATCATTGAGGATGACGTTAACTGATACTCTGAGCTGTAGAAGTCGATTGTACATATCGTATGTACTGTTCCAATGAATGTCCACGTCTTGAATTAATTGTAAGGGTTGTACTTCTGGGGTATATTTTTTTCTGATGATCTTCTAAAACTAATCTATCATGCGATGAACGGTTAAAATAGCCAACTTTTTTGCATTTTTCTCGAAGGTCGGAAAATTCCTTCTTCTTTGAAACATCGTTAACTGCAAGTTGCAGAATGTGCGCAAAACACGGTATTCGCACTCGTCGAATTGAACAGCTTTCTTAATATTTGCAGCGTTGTCAGTGACAAAATACAAAGATACATTCTGTATCTTCCAGAAATCTTCCAAGTTTAATTCTGTATCTTCCAAGTTTACTACAAAGTAACGAAACTTTTCAATACAACTGTTTGCCATATGACGAATGTAAAACGAACATTGAAAATAATTTATAATGAATACAATTGAAATTCAGTAGTGATCGCCAAAGATCTCATAATTTTTGGCGATCATATTTCACAGTATTGAAATGTCGGACAAACTATTCGTAGATGTTTATTAATGAGGGACCCAAAGTGTGATATTTTGGGCTATAGCATAATTTATAACGAAGATTTAAATGACATATACTACGACCCCCGGGTGTCCCCATTTTGCGATATTTCGACAGCTCAAACGAATAACATCGTAACTGAAATGTCACTTTTGTACTTTGTAACCTAAGATCATTTTTGACACTTGAACAAAATGCATAACAAATTGTCAGTTTTTAATTTTTACTGTATTTTTACAGTAAAAATTAAAAACTTTACATTTTTACTGTTTTCTCGGGACACTCCGGACGTTTTCTGGAACTGGTGGAACTGTACTGAAAACGAAGAAACTCACTAAACAAAGCACTTTTGCTATTCATATAGCATCGACACTTCTGAACCAATCTTTCGTATCTGCAGAGAGTCGGTTCAAGCTGCCGTAACTGCATTGTTACCGGTAACCAAAAATATAAGTTTGTTGTGTCGATAAACTTATGTAAATAAGAAATCTATTCAAAATATGACACTATTTCGATAGCTCCTATCAAAATAGTGTCGTTATTTAGATTTCGCCATGTTATTTCCGTAAAATGTCATAAGCGCGAATCCGGCCTTTTAATTATATCATATGCGCGAATGGAAAATAATCAGAAGCGCGAATGGAAAATAATCAAATTTGTCAAAAAATGTGACTTAACTGGTTTTTTGACCATCAGCCATTATATTATGTTATCTTATTTTAATTGCTTGTTTAATTATCGATTCATTATTTGATATCAATAACCCCATTATCTTGTTTATTTATATAAGGTCCTTCAATGTTTCATTGCACCCCAAATATTTAATTGCAAATGTTTATTACCTTATACAAGGTGTCGTGTAACAATTCAAATATTTTCAAGGTTTATTAAACATTGGTTCGATTTACTCTGCGAAAAAAACATCACTATTGTCTCATAATTCTTCAAACAAGATATGGAAGTTTTGGCATATATGTATGAAACATTTGTACATATATATATATATGTAAAATATTGAGTTTTTAATCGGATTTGTAATTAGCCGAGCAGTGAGGATTTGATCAACTAAAACGCGGTCATGGAACAATATTTTTTATTTTATAGATAAATTGTACATGGGATAAAATTATCAGTAATAGAAACATTTTTCACAAAACTATAAGTAGCAGTTTTGTATTCTCATGTAGGTTATGTATCTTGAATAAGCAGTTTGACTGAATCAGTCGAACAATGTAATCCAACCTGAAAAACATTTTGATGGCGGCCATTAAATACTGAAAACGAAAATTAAACATAACCAATCATTTCAAGAACACGTGGCTGTTTTGCTGATTCAGTCAAACGCATATTCTGGTTCATCTAAACCGTTTGTCCGATTCTCATGATGCATGTTAGGGAAATGTCTGACTGAATCAGGCATACAGTTTGCTTGTACCCATAGCAGTCATACAGTTTATCGAAACTGTATGACTGCTATGGGTACGAGCAGTAAACATTTTTGCAATTAATAAACTG
>JABFPB010002349.1:0-20457 GCA_022817645.1 Ceratoteleas bidentatus
GAAATCTGGTTGTCAGAAACAACATCATGCTCTGACAAAATTAATCTTTCTGTGACAGTATGAAATTTCTAAGAGTGTACACTCACGATTCGAAGATATCGCTCAAATTTGTAAAAGATCTCTAAAAATATAAAATAATCTGTAAAACTCTTAAAAATGCTGAAATTCTAACTATTTAGAATGTTGCATACAATTTCTGGGAATGCGTGCAAATGTCTCTTGCCGAATATTGCAGACTTTCGTACATTTAAAACTCTCGTAGAGTGGCTTCGTTAAAAGTATAACAGTTACTAGGAAAATTAGCATGTTATTTTGTAGAATTTCGAAAAATTTGAATTTTAGTAAAGTGATCTCGCGAAAACTCTGATTGTCTGAAAAACGATAATATAATCTACAGACATGTGCAAAGACAGTTTTAGACTTTCCCAGTAGATGTCAGAGACTTGTAGACTTTTCAGAATACTGATCTTCTAAGATTTTAAGTATGTGAAATTCTGTAAAGTAAATTTGCAGACTTTCCCAGGAATTTACTACATAAGTTTAAGAAACTTAATTTCAGCATTTTTGTAAGCGTTTTTTTCAGTTTTGCCGAATTTTACAAAGTTCCAGATCTTTTCAGAGGAAATTGGAGGCTTCTGTAGACATTTATTCCATCAGCGTTTCCACTCAAAATCATTTAAGATTTCATTGACCTGTATATCTTAAACTATTAAAAACAGTGTAAGATATATACTTACTTTTGGGCCAAAATAAAGAATTTTGGCACAAAAGAATTCATTTTGGCAGAAAAGGAATCCTTTTCATTTAAAAGGAATCGTTTTCATTCAAAACGAATTTTTAGATTAGTTTTTTCAGTGTACCACTTAAATTATCTCAATCTATAAAGAACCCTCCACTAACGCATGTGACAACTGACGTTTTTCATACAAGCGACTAGTCGGTCACAAACAATTACTTCCACCCTCAAAAATCTCATCGCACAAAATTTCCTTCAAAGTAAACAGATCTTTAAACCCCTCCTCATGCACATGTTGCAAAAAACCCCTCCCCCGACCCATCCCGAGAAATGCCTCGTACGACTTCACATGTTAATATCGCCGTCGTGCTTATGACGTAATCCAAGCGACACGTGATCACACGCACCGCGTACCGTTAATTTTGCCGGACGTTTCAGGCCGAGCGCGTCTCGGGTTGCAGAGTGAAACCACGCGCACCGACAATGTCATCTTTCGGGCGCGCGAGATACACGCGCAGATTTCTTGCGTCCGAGGTCTCGGGCGCGATGCCATCGCCGCGCTATCGCCCCGCAGTATCGTGTATAATTTATGACGCGGTCGGCACGCCGCAGGATTAGAAGAACGAGAAATCACGGTTCGCGCGCTACCAATCAAGCGTTCACGTCGGCGTCGACGTCGGGCGGAAGCGAGTGGTCTATTAGGCAGACAAAAGCGAAGGACGGCGAAAACGGAGAACAAAAATGGGGAGAAAAGGATTTCTGGCGCGGAGATCGAACGCGAGACAAAGGAAAGACCATTGTCAGCGCACTTGTGCTCCCACGTTGCCGCGGCACGAGTCCCGGCGCGCGGAATAAAATCACGCGCGCAACACTCTGCCCACTCGCGTAGCCCGTGCGCGACGAACCGTGCCCCGGGTGGACGAGAAACGGCGAGATGAAAATCGCGGGATCGCGGGGATCGCGACGCGGGAATTCTGCCCGTTTGTTCGGGGTTTTGTTCGGGTTTTTATTTGTTAGGACGGGCGAGACAATTTATTTACTTTGTCGGAAATAAAGATTGCGTTTGTATTTGCGCCACGTACTTGGCGTTTTGTTGTATTATTTGATGCATTCAAAGGGAGACAGTTGTGCTTCGTGATACTTCGAAAATAAGGTTATTTTTTGAAGAAATATTGGAGAAACTGTATGATTCCCTGCGGTAAGGGAAGCATTGTTTTTCAAGTGTCCTGAAATTAAATTTAGATTGAAGTAGAGTTTTGAAATATCGTTGAGTACTTTTGCGTAAATCGGGTACATTGAAGATTAACTTTTTTTCGTTAAATGCCTTGTAGAAAGTTTTTGCGCATGTCAGATAAAAATGTAAAAGTGGACCATCGAAAAATGCGGTGAGTGGTAAAAGGTAGAATAAAAAGTTTCGCAACAAAAATTCGCAACATAAGTGAATTATAATTTCCAAAAATTCTTCCGATACAGATATTAAGGCCATCAAAGTTTGACATTCTCAATTTTCCAACATTTCTACCAAATTCTCGCCGAAAAAAATTGTTTGAAAACTCCCTTCAAACTTCAATCAAAACCTCGAATCGCTGTGATACGAAACTCCAAACATTTCTATTCCATTCCTAAACAATCTTGTTCGAAAACAAACATTCTAACCCATTTGCACGACAAGCAATCCATCAGAAAATTTCCGCTACACTGCACAGAAATTCCTCCGCCCTTTCCAAATAGCGCAAATAGCGCCGAATTCTCCCTTCGAACCTTCGAAAATTCAAAAACTCTCCGGTAAAAGCTTCGCTCTAGAATTTCGCTCCGCATCGACAGCCGCCCACCTTATCATCGCCCCGCACGATCTCCGGAATCCCGCGTCCCGGAATATTATGCGAAAAATGTGCGCGCCGCGTCGTTTGATATTACGCGTGCCGCGCGCTCAAAGGCCCCGGCTTGTTTAATTCGCAAGCGCGCCCGGCTTCACGGCGGCATAGTTTTATTTGGCTTTCACTAGGTCAATTTGCAAAGGGCAAACTCAGCGAATTTCCCGCTTTGAACTGTTTTCGCGGCGGCGCCGCCGCTTTGGCGCAGTCCCGCGGCCGCGCTGCAGTAATTACGACTCGATTATGCGCCGAGGTGCAAAAATTGGAAGACCCAACAGCGTCTAGCGCCAAGAGTCCCGTCGATGCCGACGATGCCGCCTAATCGCTAGAAAAGCACCTAATAACACACGCGCCGCACCATTTGCCTATTTTGATGAGTCTTTTATGCAGCGTGCCGCGTCACGATCCTCGAGTTTGACTCGAGGCGGCGCAAGAGCCGCGCGCTCATTATCCAATTACGTCTAATTTCAGCGAAACAAACGAGGTTGCCGAGTTGCAGATGTCAGCCTCGAATCCCGAGAAGCTGGGTTTATAATAAACAGAGATTCCCGATGGATGGCGCGAAGAATGGGACCAGGCCCTAATGCATCGTCCCGGTCGTTTCCGCGAAGCATTCTGCCGGCGGTCCGTATAATCTCGGCACAATGCCGGATTTAGCGTCAATTTAATACGGAGAAAAGAAGGGACGCGTCGTTTAGCGTGTCGTACGGGCGTCTAAGCTGCGCGGACGAAATAATTTGATGCGCCCGCAACGTATCATAACGTTCAAATCAACGCCGCGCCATTTGCGTGGCGCTAATATTACGTGCTAATAGTCACGCACGTTCGGCCGATTTCGGCGTCCCGTGGCTATTAGGAGCCGGCGCGTCATTTTTCAACACTTTTTGTCAAGCATACGTGACCCGTTCGATTTACATTGTAAGCGCGCCTGCCCTTCCCGGAACGCGCCCCGGCTTTGTCAACCCGATCAATGAGACGCCTTTTTACGCCGCTCGCTTTACCGGGAATTAATTTGCGGGCGCAACTTTTAATGGCGAATAATGGTCGGCAAATATCCGCCGCGCCGTTTTCGGTATCGCAAAGTAGACTGTAACGAGTCGCCGACTTAAGCAGATTAAGTGCAAATTGTTGCACAACGAGGCGGACTCTTATTTCGCCGGCGACGCGCAATTTTCAATTACCCCGTCAAACATCTTTAACGCTTAAAACCGCGCGAGCGCATTTCTTACGGGCAACTTGTGAAATTAAATTAACCTCGAGCGCGCCGGCACGCCCGAGCGCGTCGGATTCTGTTACGGAAATGGGATCGCGCGCATCGCAGATCGCTGATCAGATGCGATCGGGCGATCGCGCTTCCGGCCCGGACCGATCGCGCTCGATTTTCGACGCGGCTTAATTAAGGTCCTGAGATCGGGCGCGATTAGAGCCGATTAGGCGTAATCGTATCGCCGGACGTCGATAAAAATGCAGATAGGGGGCGATACGATCGCGCGCCCGCGACTTAATGGCGTCGCGTCGAAAATGAAATACGGCGCGGGGGCCGCTTCACGGGCCCTGAAACGAATGGAAACGCTGATCCGGCGTTTTTGCAATCTCCGCGGCTAATAAGACCTAAGGCTCGGAACGCATTATGATATTGAGCGTGCAACCGCTGCCGCTTCGCAGAATCAAAGATTTTATGGCGGGGCCCGGAGCGATCGGCGTCCGCTAACGCCCGACGGGGCTGGCTACCCTATGCATACAGAATACGCCACTACCAGCGCTCTGCGGCCAAACAATTTATTGCGCGTACTGATTTAGCGTTGATGCATCGTACCTGAAAGCACCTGTGCGTCGCCCGAAAAAGTCCGCGAATAATCAAGCGCGCCCCCGGAGACCCGAGATTTAGGGCCATTTAAATTAGCCCACTTTCTGAGGCGTCGCACCAAAATGGCTTGCCAACCGTATCTTCGCAGACTTTGATCTGCGGCTGCAATAATTCTGGGTTGTTCAATAATGTATGCACCTCGGTGTAGGGTGATCAGTTTTTCACACCGACGAAACGATATTGTGCAATATAGATCATGCGTGGAGAAAAATATTCCGGTTATAGATACTCGATAATTAAATGAAGTGGAACTGAGCATTATCTGAAGATGAGTGCTATGTTTAGAAGACATTGTCGAGTAAATTTTTCAAGACTTACATTGAAGGTTCTCTAAAAATATAAGCTTCATATAATGTTAGATAGTTTCACTGTACTACATTGTAGAGTAAACTTTACTTGACTATTTGTCTCCGTGTACACTTTGTCTTGGCCAATCAAAGACAATGATTGGCCAAGACAAATATACCCAAATATACCCAAAATCAACTCATCCACAATATTGATGGAGTTCCAAAGTGCATTGTTCCCCTTCCCAAATTGCATGTTTTAACTCACTAACTGTGTTCCCAGTAGGATAAGTTTATGCTAGAATAGTTCCGCGGGCTAGTTGATCGCTAATTAGGGGTTCGACGAACAAAATTTCAGGGAGGCGGTGAATAATGGAACCGCGACGGGCATCGTAGGCGGAACGCGACTGTAACGCGGTTCCAAAAAAGGTGGGGCCGAAAGGGTTGGCGACGCGGACGCGAGGTATTTATGAAGGAAAGAAAAGGAGGACGCGAGTGCGATCGGCGAGGCAAACGTCCGGCTTAATTAATGAGACACGCGCGGCAGCTGCGCGCGCCGTGATGCATTGTAAATACGCACGGCCGCAGGAGCACCATTGTCTTGCGAGATTTATACGCGGCCCAATTACACGGCCGAGGGGACGGATGCGTGCCCGGCTGGTGATCCGCGTTTACACCCGCCGCGTAATAAGCCGCGTGTCGTGGCCGCGTTTACAGCGGGAGACACGTGTCCAGGTTTGAAGATGAAGAAATGTTGACAAGATTTTTTTATTTCTGATATCATTGGAAAAAAAAGTTATATTAACTCAAGATTAAAATCGGTTGCACCAACAGCTTTTTCTTGTTGATTGCCCAAATTTTAGTACGTAAAGTGAATATGTTAAACTCATTTCATTTCGTGATGATCTGAACATGAAAGATTAACATATTTCCTTTGATTTTTTATGCATATAAGTAGAATATTAATCCAACATATTTTGGTCAATATTGTTTTTAATGTTACTCTAATATGTAATTTTTTTCTAGAGTAGAAGGAAGAGCGGAAGGGTTGAGGATTATCATTAATCAGGATGCCCATGTTTTGTCGTTGAATTGAATTTCGGTGAGTAATGTTTATCCATTTTATATTCCGAGAAAAAAACAACATTCCTCAACCAATAAAACGTCAGCAAAGTAGCCTATTTCTGAGAGATATTGTGCTATACTTGCGTAAAGTAGAGCACTTCCGTTTTATTGGTTAGGAAAAAGTCGCTTTTTCTTGCACCTAAAATAGAAAGTATGAGGTTCAGTATTGGGGAAATGATCTGCTCTTACTCCTTCGGAATATTTTAGATTTGAGCTTTGCTGATGCTTGACAAATTTTCGGACGTTAAAAATGATTTTTTTTACATATTTAATACTCTATACCAGAATAAGTGCAACAATCTTATAAATTTAAATTTTGTAATCGTTGTCAGCGAGAGTTGAACGAAGAAGTTGGGCACCCGAACCCAGCCTGAAAGGGGTTGGGGCGTGGAAAAGATGGCGGGTAGGAAAGAAATGTGCGCGCATTATACAAACATCGATTGCGGAGTCATTTTTCTCCCGTCCGTGGTCGTATTTTTATCGAGCCGCGGCGAGTTGTTAATCGCCCGGCCGACGCGTTCAGCCGTAAGCGCATTGCAGATTAAATTCATCAGAATCCAATCCTCAGTAAAATTTCCTCGGGGCTGCTGCAGCAAATGAATAATGCATGGCGCGCGTAGTCTGGTGCGTTCGATGCTTTTATCATTGTCATATCATTTTGACGCACGTGTGATTAGAAGATCGCGCGCGCCTGCCGAAGAAAGTAGGATAGATGGGCGTGGTGTCGGGGCCGCGGCATCACGCGGAGTGACTGATTGTAATTGTGAAACAGTAGCGCGACGCAGTCTAGAACTAGCCTAGACCTACCAAACCAAAACGACTCGCTCGCTCTTTTTCTTGCCACACCCAATCATCGCTTGGCTCCGTAGATTAAGAATAATCCTTCCACTGTAAAAAAAAGTGGAAATCAGGTGTGTTCAGACAAGTTACGGAATGAACAAGGTGCTAACAAAATGTCCACCCGAGATTCTCCGGGTGACAAATTCGCTGTCCAGAATGGGGTCTCGATCGTCGGCTCGCAATGAAGACGGCGCGCCCGATTCCGTCGGTTAATTATCATTTCATCGGCGGAATTAACAATTCAGATTCGCCGCTCAGCGCTTTCGTTAATTATTTTGCAAGCGCATTTACATTTCGCCGCGCGGATGACCGTTTGTTTTCTGCGAACGCCGGCGACATTGTTTCGGCCCGGGCAATGTAAATTGTCATCGATAATCAATGTGGCCGATGAAAACGCGGCCTCGAATTTCGTCTTCATCAATGCCGAAGCGGCCCCTTCCCCGGCATCCGCGTAACGGGTACGGATTGTATGCAAATTGCGGTAGCAGCTACTTGAGCTGCAGAATTTGAACGTCATGAAGGGAGCCCGTCGTGAGTTAGGTCGAGGAGAAGAATCCCAGCGGTGTCTCTGAATAAAACATCTCGCAGGAGGAATTTCAAGTTGAGACGCTGGACTATCCCTTGTTTTAGTCCCGACAGCGGGAGTTGTTAAGTACACGTCGCACCAACTGTTGCTAATTAAAATGAGACTCACTTTGGATGTTCCTCGGTTCGTACCTTCCACCGGCGTAGCGTCGTTTTGCTCCTACCTGCACGTTCACCTCGCGGCTACGAATATAAAGATCCTACTTAGACTTTATTACGATGCTACCTCGTGGGTAGATCATTTTATGCCACTGTTTTAGAAGAAAGCGCAGGAGTCTCGTCGTCGCGCTGCCCGCGCGATGGCAGCTTATCGTCGGCGAAAAAGCCGACTATTTCGTTCGGCGAATTAATAATACCGCGTTTTACGTTAAACGATCGAGGGTGGGCTTGCAGTTATGAAAGGATAAGTCGGGCGATGATCGAACGTGGGAAGCGACTAGGCGGAGGTACTTCTGCATTATGAATACTGCATAGTCTCTAAATGATCCTTTCTGTATTAATCCCCGTAGCAAAATTCTGATGAAAAGAAACTCAAAAAGAAGGAAACGCGTTTTTTAAATGGAACTTTGAAGTCTTCGTTTAGTCGAAGACTTTCCTTAAAATGATATCTCTTACGACCTCCCGAATATCAAAAAACCGATAATTTCCCGAACCGAACTGTCACATATTGAAGAATCGACTTTATCACCAAACAATTCCTTTTTCTTCTGAAAGGATTTCCACTTTTCCCTCATCCTTTTCTCTCAAGGAGTCCATTTTTCAGAGCCGAGCCAACCGCCCTTCAATCGCAATCCCCAGATTTGCCCGAGCCAAAGTGGAATTACGCCACCCATAATTTTTGCCAACCGTTTCGACAACAGTCCCGAACAAGCACAGCACTTCTTTCGCTACTTGAGTCCTCCTCCCCGATTATCCATTGACTTAACCAACTGAATATTCATCAGCCCGGCGTACACGCTGTCTCCCGTTTTTTCGACGAAACTCCGCAAGAAGCTCGCAAAAACGAACGCTTCTCAACCATCCGATTACCTAGGAACATTCCGTTTACACGCGGCCAAGAATGTCGCGATTTAAATGGCACATATCCTCTCACGCGGCGAACACTATCTCCTATTATGAGGACAGGTGCCGCGGCATTGGCCGAGCGAATAATGAAGCCTGATGATAGTGCGGAGTCGCACTGCGACTGGACGCGCGCTCTTAAAGTGTCCCAACGTGGCAATAAACAAGCGACTCGTTTGGCGCGCGGCATTAATGACGCGCGGAAAACGCACGCCAGGTGTTGCGCGAGCGTCAACCTGGCATTAGCGAAAAAAGGTGAAAGACACTCGTTAAACAAATGACCGATCGGGGAGAAAAACTAAGCTCCAAAGAGCTGACGGAATCGTAAAAGATTTGCGGCGTGGATTGATAGGTTCGAACGGAGAGAAAAAGTTTCGTTTGAAAGAGACAATCACTGGTCGCTAAGTACAAAGTAGTTAGAGTGCAAAAAGCGTATAACACTTGAGTTTTATAGCACGGTTTAGTGCAGGGATTTACTCTTGTGAAGAATTTTGATAATTAGATGAGAGTAACTGTAGGTTTGAGTTGACTTTTAACATTGCACGTGGTTGCCGTCTTGTTTCCAGACTAAAAGTAAGACAACAAGGTGGCAATGATTCGGCAACAGTATGGCAACCCTGTAAAAACAAGTATTCTTCAGAGAACACTTTTGAAGCTTTTTTGGTACACTTTAAGTGTTCCAATGTTAATCTTATAGGAGACTTGAAGCGTTCCAATGTTAAATCTTATGGAGCACACTTGAAGTGTTCTTTAGAGAACTCTTTGAAAACACTTGTTTTTACAGTGAACAGGTAGGCTCGCAATTACCTTCCTGTTGCCATACCAATGCCTTACTAAAGTGATATCACAGTGCTAAACGCTGCTTATTTGTTGCAACTGACTCCCGGAATAATTGTATGTAGATTTCGTTCAGAGTTGAACAACGCTGCATTTAAGTCTGGCAATGAACGTAACTGAAGTAGGCAATGAATTAATCATAACCGGCGGCCACGTTGCCGAAACAGAGTACGGCGATACAGTTAAATATTTCAGAGACTATTTAAACCAATGACTGCGGGATCCCCAATATTATTTTTATTTTCTAGAAGACAGATATTTAAAACTGAAATAGAGAACTGAATCCCACTTGATACCTATAACCCTTAATAATAAAACTCAAGGCGTTTCAATTTCAATGGGTTCTTAATTTCTTAATTACTATTCAACTCCCATCGACTCACAATTTTTTTCAAAATCCGACATCAAAGTGTCAATGTTCGCCATCATTTGGGAAGTCATTCAGCCAACGTCATCGTCTTTGCTTGACAACGCCATTGTCTACCGTACAACGTCACTCCTCCTGTCGTGCATTCCTATCTTTCATTGTGCGCGGCGGACAAAAATTATCTATTTTAGACAAGCCTTTTTCTGCGTGCACCAGCCGCCGTCGGACGGTGACGCGATGCAAAAATTCGGCCGCGCGATAATGGCTATTAACGATTTTCTCGCTTGCACATTAACGCGCGTCGGCTTCCGTTCGATCGTCGTGTTTCGGCGTGTTCCTTTTGCGAGCGTGATTTTTAATATAGCCGTTCGTCGCCCCGCCAATTCATATGCGTGACTCGGCACTTCGTCGAACAAATGAATCCTTAAAGACGCTATATTGAAATCCAATCAATTTCGCCCCTTGGATTAGACGGGCCGATCCGCCGGCTGATCCCCGAAACGCGATTGCCGCTCGGCATTCCGCTAAATCGTTAATGAGAGCGTTTTGGATTTGCACTGTAATCTGCGACACTTAATTTTCGCGGATCGGCGTCACGGCTGCGAGATTGCAGCTTGATAATAGGTCTGCGACTCGCTCTAAATAAATAACCAGTTGTTCGAAAATTAGCCAGCGTTTGGGAGCGATATTTAAGCTATTAACTCGGGCTGGCTGGACTATTCCAGGGAGGCTAGGTCAGCAGTTAAGGAGCGACGAATTGGGCCGGCCGGACGCCGCGTTGGAAATTCGTTTTTAATTTGTGACCCGGTAACTCGACAATCGCGACGGCGAAATTGATTAGAGCGTCTTAACCGGCAAACGCGGTTTCCGTGAGACAGTGCACTTGTTGAGCTCGAGCGGATCGTAAGACGGTAATCCACTTTTGTGCCGCGCGACATTGTTACTTTATGCTCCGAAGGATTAGTCGCAAATCCTTATGTGAATATTACGTGGATTTCATAATTAAGCTTGCTCTGTTATCCGCGTTCGAAATTGAACGGATTAACGGTGTTGATATTCTAAGATGTTTACGCAGGGGGGGCACGGTGTCTTTCTTGCTCTTGGAGTCGATAAACCAGCGGCATCTATTCACCCGTTTTATTGTCTCAAATCCGTTCTTTTTATTACTGCAGCATTTACGATCGAAAAACCGTAAACTTGCAGCCAGCTACAAGACCATCCGCAATGAATCTGCAAATCCGCTCCGCATTTGAATAAGAACTATATCCCAATCCCCCCAATTGGAATCGGATTCGATAATATTCCATTGAAGCCGGCCGAATCGTAAATCCCCTCTCGACCACCGGAACAATCTCAGGACAAATCGCGTTTTTCGAAACGGCGATACTCCGGGCCAGAGAATCCCGAACCTCGCCGCGAATCGCCAAAATGGCGCCCACCTCCTCACTTTCAAATCGTCTCTCAAGTTCTCGACCGAAACTCGCAGTTACGCGTTCGCCGAGACAATCCGAAACAGCGTCCATTGTGCGACGAACAATGCCCGCAAGAATCACCCAATCACTTTCACCCGAAGGAAATAGTACGGGCCCATTACACACATCTCATTAGCTTTGATTACGTTTTTTGCGTACTATCGAAAACGTGATAGACAATGGCACGGTGTTCTGGCGAACCGGGAGGGGGGGGGGGGAAAGAACCATTGTGGACCGCGGATCGCATTAATGAACGCTGATACAGCGGTCTCCGGGCAGTGACGCTCATTCGCCGAAAAGCACCGCCGCGGGGCGCGACGATCGTTTTAATCGCGTGTTTAATTACCAATTATTGCGCGGCGGACAGGAATTAAAGGAGCGTTCGCAATTTGCGACGCATTCCGGTAAGACAAAGCGGAGAGTGCCACGGACAAATGCCAGTCACTCGAAAGTCGTCGGCTTAATGCGCCGGTCTTAAAGTGTTTAGCGCCTTAAAGGGCCTTATCGGCGATCGATAGCCGATCGATATTTTGTGGCTCGGAGATGAGATCGCCAGGACGCCGAAAGCAGCGTCTCAGATCGCATCGCCTGGAAAGCGGCGCTATTGTTCTTCGCCGGGCCACGCCTTGTGTCTGTAATTACAGACAGGTCCTTGGAGAGGGAGCCTTTGATCGACGCGGCCGCTGCGCCGCGCGCATAAGTGCCAACTCTTACGGCGCTTTGTACCGGCAAAATTACCGAAAGCAAATCCGCGTATAAAGCACGCCGGCGCTTAATGAAACATTTGTGTGCCGTCTGATACGGAATTAATGGGCTCGGTTTGTTGCGGCGACGCGCGCCCGCGTTTCATCCGGGATCCACGACACTCGGACGACGAGTCGTCAACTGGGACGTGCGACGTGCAAAGGAGGCGCGGGGAATGTTAATTTGCAATTGGGTGATTGCGTCGTGAGGAGGTGGCTGGGGAGGAGAGAAATAGGACTTAGAAGTGGGACATTTGGAACGTACTGTTTTACCATACAGTATAGTAATCGTACCGTTTGGTGTCCAGTTTAATGAAACATCGATAATTTCCCAGATAAGATGATCAATGTTCACTGACTATCAATAAATTACATTAAGGTGATGTCGAAGGCACGGAGCAAGTTTGACTCGGAGCAGTTAATTCGAAACACGCATATGTTCCCGCAGAATCTCGCTCTGGTCAATAAATCAAGATCTGGTCACACATTTTGTTTTAATTATCAAAACATCGTTTTTCACACCAAACCGCCGATTCAAACTTGCTCAGTCTTCGACCTTAAGTTTATTATTCGGGAAAAATTGGGAAAACTAGGGTATGATTATTTCAGTATAATTTAGTAAATACTCATTTCATAATTCTATGTCTAAATCAAATTTACGACTGTTCACAACTTTCGTTTTTTTCAGTTTAAATCGCTATAACTCCGAAATATATCTACATGCTTAAATAAGAACATTTACTTCGAAACCCAAGTCACAGCCTTAATAATTCAGGAATATTTCGGTTGCGGAGTCGAGATCGAGCGACTCTCAGAGGAAGGATATTATCGCCTTGACGAATCTCGATCGCTCGCACTGGCTACTTAAACACGATTATAACTCCGCAAACGCAGAAATGGCGTTTGATGGCGCACCGCCAGACTCTAGCTACGACTCCTATCGACGTGAATTTCGTTTGCGAGTTTTCCGCGCTCGTCAAGGGATTCTTAATTAACCGCGTCAATGGGGAACCGACGAATGCGCGTGTTATCGCTGGAGCGTGAAATTCGCGCGCGATTTATTTCACCGGGTTAAAGCGTTCGCGAAACGAGAGCCCGTGTAACAAATCAAAACAACGTTACGGCAATTAATAAAAACTTTGCTCGTCGACAAGAGGAAATTAATTGGGTCACTTTTGCTCGGCTTTTTCGTGCGACTGACGTCACCGTAAGATTCAATTTCACAGATAACTTCGCGCCGTCACACGATCCTCCCGGGGAAGGCATGTGGCTAAAATTTCGCAACACGTGTCGAGATAAGCGACGAAGTTAAACCGGATTTTTTGTTTGCAATTAACGCGAGTCGCACAGGTGTGTCAAAGGTTTCGCGGGGGGCGCGGGGCGCCGTTTTATAGGACAATGGGGGAGATAATTAAAGGAGTATCGCGCGCGGTTGATCAACTTGGCGTAACGGCGGAAACGGCGTTATGTGTTACCGAGACGCCAACGATAATAGTCGTAATTATGACGGTGAACTCGTGTGCGTAATCGCATGCACAGACGCGACTGCGCTTTGAAAATGAACCGCGAGGAACGATCATCGTGGCGCGCGTAGAAGGGTAACCGCATTTGTCTTCCTCGTTCGCAGCGGTGCTCAAATAAAGTCACGTATATCTTTCGCATACGGCTTTCTATTAAGTCGCTGGAAAAAATTGCGGGATTTATTTATTTTTTTATTCTTTGCGACTTTGCCAGCTCTGATTTGTCGTATGAATAAAAAGAAATACTTTATTTTGCGGAACTGTTAAAGTTCTTGATCAGGTTTACGTAAGATGCTTTCCGCTTCAAACGGATTCGGAGCAATTTCGTTTTTTTCTTTTTTTTGATTAAAAAGCCCTTTGAAAGGTAATGATATCCCTTAAAGAAAACAATTTCGTTTAAAAACAATATGCTGGTCATTCATGTCTTGAAGCTGCGTTTGAAAGTTCATAATAATTGAAAAATCAGAAACCGAAAGCAATTGAATGAAACTACGGGCAAAAGTTCAACACTCCTTCGCGGAGATTTGTCTTTAAGTCAGAATTACTTCGAGGAAACTTCATCGATTGTGTTTGCGACGTGATGTTTACTCAAAACAATGATTAATGCTATTGCGTTAAGAATCAATTTAGAAACAGTTTCCGCGTCGCTTTGAGCCAATAAACTGTTTGCCTTTTAATTCGTTCGACCACGCTGCACACGCAGAAAAATTACTCGCAAAGTTCGCAGTTTTAATAAGGCAGTTAGAGGTGTACTTTTTAATTGTGTTTTATTGAGTAAACTGAGTCAATAGTCAATATTTAACGAAATCGGGAAACCAGCAAAAAGTTTCGCTTTAAGAGAGTAATAATTTCATGTAGTTCATTCTGAAAAACGAGCGTTTTAAAAGCTTTAGCTTTTAAAAGTAGAAATGTTTGTTCGTTCTATATATAGAAACGAAAACATTTTATAAAATAATTTTATATGTTACATTCATTTTATTTCAAATATATATCAGAACAGTCTTTTTATGAAAGGACCATAAATAAATTTACGAATATCCATTACCACATGACTATATAAATTCATAGCTATAACACCAAAGTCTAGATTCATACGAGTGCAAGTGTTCTGACTTTACGACAAAGTTAATTTTCCCGGGTACTTCATTCCCCATTAAAACTTGATTGATAAAAATAACGTCCTTTATTTTTACCCAGGGACTGCTGGATTAAGAGCAATAACAGCTTGAGTGTAAAGTGATTTCAATAAATTTACCAATATCATTTTTCCTTCAGTTTACCACATAACACTAACCATTCTCAAACCATTTCAATTTCTTTACTTCCTAAAACCTTACTTCAACTTTGTTCAACACACTCTCCATGATATGACAAAATTGATGTGCCAAAAAAATTTTGAGATCCAAAATAATTGTATTGTCGTATTTAGCGGAACTTCCACTTGCCCTAAGATCAATTCGAATCCCCACTTGCGGCATTCGCAATCCGCATGTGCCCAGCGGAATTTTTTCACTGCAATCATCCGGACCACGCAATTGTCGAACTGACCACCACTGCCCTTCGTGTGGTCCACATTGTCCGCGCTCAAATTACACGGAACGAGGTGCTTCTAATGGCCAGGCACGTTCTTCGCAAGGAAACGGCGCAGCGCGAATCTCGGAGAAAACGCGCTGGAACGAAATGGACACGCGAAATGGCGCGCTGCGAGACAAGGACGCACCGCCCGATTCAGCGGGCGGTCGGGGGGTAAGGGAGACGTGGGCTCCCGCGTTAGTCACGCTCCGGGCTGTGCTTTGGCTTCGCTCGGGCTTCATTTCGGCCCCACTTTCGGCCGCGACCGTGAAGCAACACACCGAAACACCTGCCAGCTCCGCTGTCGCGCTCCGCGTTTCTGTATCAACTGCACACTCCACAACGCGAGGGCGAAGTGTGTCAAAGAAACGGCCGGACGTTATCGTCGCCTTTATCGGCCCCCGATTGACCGTAATGGTCGTCGAAAAAAGTCGCACGCAAATCGCGCCATTACGACGACTCCGTTTGCCCCGAAATCATAGGCATTTCGCAATTAAATCGTTAACTGTAATAACCGATCGCGATCGAGCGGCGAGTCATGATGAGATTATTAAGGGCCGATTATCATTTGGGCCGATACCCCGACGATGCCGCCCCCCGTTTACCGTCGAATGAAAGGCAAAAAAACGGCAAACGTGTGTCATTATGGTCATAACGACCCGGCCGAAAGCGCGATTGCCTCGTCGGTAATTGAAATCAGAATAACCCGGATCGGCGCGGAGAAACTCGCGATCCATCACAGCGCAAATTCGCAACGCCGCAGCCGTCGTCGTCGTCGGATGCGGCAGATAAATAAACGTCGCGGAAGGCCGAGTCGGTCTTAATTGCCGGCTGGGAAGATACTGTTCGCGATCGTTGATTCGCTCGTTCGTAAATCGCAGACTGTCAATATTTTCTTGCGGCTCTCGAATTTACGACGCCTAGATTCCTGGTCCGGAACACTAATCATAGTTAGTACGATTGGACGTCAGGCGCGTTTAGCCGGGCAATACGGTCGGCGAAAGAAACGCGGCGGTCATTAATCGCTTAATTACTCCGCGCGGGTCTAGGGAGTCGTGATTGGTGCTAAGATGGACTGTAATTTCGGCGGGCGAATTTGCAAAACGCCGCGAGCGCCGCCATGCGGACGAACGGAGCGAAAACGGGCACGAATGGAAACGGTCGGGCAAAATTGTTGCCGAAAAGGAGACGAAATTTTGATTTCGCGTCGCATTGCGGACTAACGATGGCGTTTTCGTCAACGGGGGTGATTAATTTTAATTGTCGGACGCGCTTTCTGCCGGTACATTAAGAAACCGCGGACTTTCGTGCTGGCATTCCTCGGGCTCATTGGAAAATACTTGCGAGCAATAATAAAGCGCGCCGACGATTGTAACGCGCCAACAATGTGACCGCAAGAAAGCTGGCCGCGCGCGCTAATTGACGCGATTAGCGGCGCAGCGACGTCCACGTTTATTTCATTATTTGTAGCAGTGGGACGGTATACCGGAACCGATGACGCAATTGCTAGAGGAAAAAGGGTCGTTGAGATGGGGAGTGTTTGTTTGTTAAGTGAAGGAGTTAAAAATAGCGCATTGCTTGATGAGATAATGAACGCGAGGCAGCAAAACAATAAAGCCGGTTTTTTCGGAATTCGATTGAATCAAGTGTAAGGAGTTGTATGTGTCGGACTGATTTGCGGAGTTCATTTAGATGAATGAGATTCATTTGGGTTCGTCGGGTACACTTGAATGTTTTAACGAACTTTATTCGATCTTTTAATAAATTGAAGATAAAATTACGTTGTAAATTAAGAGAGAAAATGTTTCATTGATTGAATATTAAATTCGTTGATTCCGCTTTTACTATATTGAATACGTGTTAAATTACACGGGGTGTACACAATTTGTTATCTTGAAATTACTTCAACCCTGCTTTAAAATAAGTTTTACTGTGCACCCAGTTTGCAGATTTCTTACTGCGCTTTATTATTATTAAATATTAATTATGAAATATTTGTGTATCCTTTAACCGAGTTTCGAATAGTTCAATTAAATATTAAACGCTGGAAAATAACACTTTTTCAACATTGAACACACGTAAATTTTCGTAACTTTCGAAATTGTTTCCAAAATATAATCCTACATGACTGCAAGAATTATTACCACAGATTACCGTCTTAATATTTCAAAGCGTTTCTTCGACTAACAAAACTCGACTTTATCAGCAATTCCACGTTGCTCCCAACTAAAGCTGCCCTCTTGTCACATACACATTTCAATTTACACAATCCTTAAACACTTCCTACTTCGCAACCAATCTTCCCCTTCGTCCAACATCCTTTCATCGCCTCGATCACGCAAACATTGTCTATCCCGAAAACCTTTTTTCACATCTCCTTTTCAACTTCCAGCCAACCTCAACCCCACAAAGTCTTCCGTTTCTCGAAACCCCGGATTGATCTGCCGCGTGCGTGCCGCGACACGAATACGTCGTTCCAGAAATCGCTCGCATTTCAATACCCCAACGTCCCGATTATGCCCGCGTTTCTTCCGCGTCAATAACGTTGTTTTGTACACAGACGCGGCGCGAGAATGGCGCCCCGCTGCCCCGGAAAATCGACACGAGTGCGCGCGGGTCCGAACATGACGGCGAATGCCGCGCCGAGATTATATCGCGCGATCGCAACGAAAGGCGATGATCGCGCACAAAAAAGCGCTTTAGGCCGCTTTAGACAATGACGAGCCGCGCCCCGGCGCGGCGTCGTTCCATTAGCGCGACGTCTTAATTCATCGCTTAATTAAATTTCATCCCGCCGCGCGTTATCCGCGCGATCTCCGCCGGGGAAATGTATCAATGCTCGACCCGGCTTTTAATTCATCGCGGTCGGTCGATCCGAACAAAAAATGGCCGCGCGCTATCTGATGCTCGGGTCACCGCGCCCGGGCACTCACGCGCGCTATCGTCCGGGCGATCGCGGCAAAAATGCGAAGCGCAATTTCAAGTGCCACATTTTTGCCGGGAAACATGACACCCGTCAGTCTCGCGCGGAAATCGCCGCGCGCGAACGGTAATTATTGTCGGGGAAACCGGCGCGGACCCCCACGGCGCGTCTTAACGAGACGCTCGTCAAACTTTCTCGTTATTCGGACTCCCGCTGAACAGATACGCGAAATCCGGAATCGTCGGTAGCCCGCGAGCGTTCCGCATCCGAGCGCTTTGTCTCGAGGTCGAGCGACGTTTCTGTTCGCGGCGAAAATAAGTGAGACGCGCCGCTTCCAAAACCGATCCTCGCTTTAATTGGGATCGGTTTCTGAGGGAGGCGAACGGCGCAATTAACCGCAACGCTTTTGCAATCAAGGTTGCGGGGGGTGGGGTGAAATTAATGCGACTGCGAAGGTGATGCGCAGTTCCGAGGCGATGCGATCTTTCGGGCGCGCGATTAACGACGGATTCGGGGCTTGAATGAAAAATCGGCGGCCCGATCGGAGCGCTTAATGACAAGCGCATTATTCGCCGGGCGGCCGCTGCCACCGGATAATTCGAACAATCTTAATGCAGCGTCAATTAGTGTCTCGTAACTTTATTTAGTAACTCGATCACCCACTAAATTACTCGGGCCATTCGCCATCACGCCGTAAATCGATCTCCATGAATCAGCTGCCGCTCGCAAGGTTACGGCACGCGGGTATTTGTACGTCGAATTAAAGCTCGTTATGTAAGGAGCGTTCCGAGTGTGCGGGCATATCAGGCAATAACGTAAACTAAACGCTGTCTCGGATCGGTTAATTAAATGAGCGCGTCTCCGTGAGCATCCAGGAGCGCGGGATCTTTTCCTTAATTAACGATCGCGATAAAGCAGCGCCCGACGGATCGCGCGGCGACCGCTTTCGGACGCGCGTTTTTTCACCGCCACAAGTGCGGGCGGAACCCCCGGGTGTTAATCGGTTTGATAATTCGGCGCGGCCAAATGAATCCCTGCCAAAATCGGAATCCCCGAATGGCCTCTAATTAGCGTTTTGATTGATAAGCGGTGCGCAAAGTGATCCGCATAAAATTCAATTCGCGTTAGTTATGCGTCGCGTTTAATTTAATTACGACAATTAACGACACCGCCGATTAATGGAAAAAGGCCGTGACGCGTCGTGCCGGTCTTTTTAACGGCACGCTGATGAATTTGACTGCGGCCCGGCGGTATCGGCGAGGTTTCGCCGTTTTAATTGAAAGCGCACATTAGCGCGAGCGCGCGTTCAAATTTTTCACCCGAAACTGGTCGATTGAATAATTCAAATTACGCGGAACGCACGCACGGAAGGTGCAGCCGCGGTAATTTGGATACCGGGGCCGGCACGAAATAACTTTAAATTCAATTACGCGGCGCACTTAGCGTGGGCAAAAAGTCGCCTCGAAGGACCCGCGAAGTAATTACGGCAGCGCCGCCTACCGCCCGTAAATCCGGATTTTTTCGGCGGCCAGCTGCGACGAGGTTGCGACGAGACGCATTATGCAGTCTCCCGTGACCCAGAAGCACGGCCCGATAAATCGCTAATTTATGCACGAGGAAAACCCAGGGTGACGCGAGGAACTGATCGACGCTTGGTGTCGCGTTGCTGCATTCAGTTGACGTTGAGCGGAGCTCGGCAAAAAATGCGCATTGCGGAATTACGCCCGGCGGGGTGTTTTGATTTTTCGAGGAGCATGCAGCAGGTGGTTACAAGTCCGTCAGTCCGTCAGCTCAATGACGACAGCCGAAGGCCCGACGCTTGGCCGAGAGGGTCGATTAACTGGTCGCTGCGAACGCGTAACACAGCGAGCTGTATTAGCGCTATCTCGGCGGCGAACGAGAAGGAAGAGAAGGCTGCGATGTGGGGAATCGAGTTGGAGTTAGTTGTAAGGGAGTTATGGGGTTTAGGTAGTTGGGTATGAAGGACGAGATATCGATGGCTTGAGTCAAGTTTGAATATCAGGGATACATTCACTTTAGGAAAGAAACTCGGGTTTTAGAATCTATTAGTTGGGGATTTTTAAAAGTTACTTAAGTGTTTACCTTTCGGGAATACTTAGGTATTGATTTCGGAGAAAGATGGGGTAGTAAGAGGAATATATGAGAGGAATATATGGAATCAAGTAAACGTTGAAGGTGAAGACAGATTTAAGGAAAGGAATAAATAATATAAAGAATGTGCAATCAGTAATTTATAATTGTTTAGTTCTTGAACATAGTTGACGTTAAAGGTATTGAGTGATTTCGTTGTTACAGTTCAGTTGCTTTTATCACGGGATTGAAATAATTCTTGAACTGTTCTGATCACTTCTCTTCCAGTAGACAGAATATTTAGATGAACATGGTGGGACATTTTCGAGTTACTTCCAACCCAAAATTTACTAACTTCAAAGTGAATAACAAACTTCAGTCAACTCCCTGTTTGAAAGACGTCACTCATACTTACCTTTAACTAGTTGCATTAAGTTAACTCATCCAAGAACATGTTTTGATTTCAATAAAAATCTTAAGGATACTCATTCGTGTGGTGAGGGGGAGGGGCGAGGTACAATACAAAATATGTTATATTATCGAATTAATTGAAGAT
>JABFPB010002350.1:0-20446 GCA_022817645.1 Ceratoteleas bidentatus
GCTATCATTACACAAAAAATCATGGTGATCGGTTGAAAAATGACGAAAATAGCCATTTCACTTGCGATACCCCTTAAGCACACATATCCGTGTAAATTTGGATATGTTTATATTTTCTTTATTTTGTACTGCTAAACAGATGTATATGTTCAACAGTTAACTTAATCGTTTAAGATTTTTAACAACTAAGATATTTGACCTCCAAGTATTTATGTTACTCCATTTTTGTAAGATGGAGTTGAGTTGTGTAATTTTCATCCACTATACTTTATTGACCCATGAATAGATTATTTTTACGTACGAAACGTATAAATCAATGTTACTTTGCTACAAACGCCCTACTGTTAGGTATGTTTAACATGTTTTTAGTCACAAAAATATTAATAACTCAAAACGTATAAAAGAAAACATCCTGCAATTTTAACCACATAATCTATATGAAATGAGGCTCATTTGAGCCAAAAATGTACAAAATCGTAGGTGTCCTCATGTCTGAAATATTTTTTGAACATTTCATTCCCTCGTAATCAGGTTGAAGAGGTACCTTAAAATAAAAATTAGATTTGAAAACTTTGAATTATTTTTCATGTTTTATATGCTCAATAAAATCTGAGTTGGGGCACTTCCGTTCTCAAATTTGATTTGGGGCACATCCGCTGGAAAATCTGAAAACATTTGGACCGGAGGCGTCGATACATTTTATAAACATTAATACTAACTAAATCGATACATTATTCCTAAAATGTATTTGCATTTGATCTGTTTGAGTGATTAGATAATTAAAAAAGACAACTGGAACATTTGGGCGCAGAATACACGCCGCACAAGGAAGTAGTAGAGAGCGCTTGGAGAACAATCCGAGTGAAAAAAATTAGTCTGGATATTTTATGGTAAGCGTCTGATTTTCTACTATGGTAGTGACCTGGATACAATCTGGCAATAGTATGGAACTAATCTGGATGCAATCAGGGAATAACACAGGAACGATCTGGATGTAATCTGGCAACAATATGGAAATAATAATAATAATATAAATTGGGAGAAGTTTATTGGGGCACTTTGACGTTTACATCTTTTGTGCCATCCCCTCTTTTATAGGTTACCCTTGAATTACTTCATAGGATTCCAATTCTTTTGAAGTAGTTCAGGAGGTATTTTGGGTTAGTGTCTTTCAGATCACTATAGGTGGGGAATAAATCCTCATCTTGGAGGATTTATTCCCCACCTATCCCCACTGATCTTTTGCCTGAAGTTGGCTAGCGATTCGCATTTCGTCAGGAGGTGATCCATTGTTTCGCTCTTTTCTAGACAGAATCTACAGGCATCATCATTAACTAGGCCCCTTTTCTTTAAGTGACCCTTAAAAGGGTCTTGTCCTGTGAGTATGCCTATTAACATTTTTAAATTTTTTCTGTGGAGGAGACATATATTCGTGTTCCTGGTGGAGTATTTCCAGTCAATGAGGAGTTTGGCTTGAGTCGCTCCTCTGTACTCCTCCCAGTACCTATCCCTATCCATGAGTTCTGTACTTCTCAATTTTTCCCTTGCATATTGTTTTGAATAGTGACAAATAGGTTCAGGGCCTATTGGTATCATTTCGGCTCCTTTATTTGCGAAGGTATCTGCTTTTTCATTACCTGCTATTCCTTCGTGCCCTGGTACCCAACTGAGGTTCACTTTGTTCCCTTACGCCAATTGCACTAGGGTATTACGACATTCCACTAGGAGTTTAGATTGCTTTTCTGGGTTTTGGAATGCCATTAGCGCTGCTTTACTACCGCATGCTATATATATTTTTGCACCCTTATGTCCTTTCCCAAGTATATGTCGGGTTCCGAGTGCTTTAAACATTCCCGTATTGGGTCCGAACACTCTTGAACCGGCCCTTCCATTCATTAACGAGCCGTCGGTATATCAGAAGAGAGCTCCCCTTTCCTTTTGGGCAGGGGTTATGCCCTTCTTCCAGTCATCCCCACGAGGCATCATGACCTTGTATCCACTTTTAAAAGTATATACAATGTTCGCATCATCTCTAGGTATGTTTAGGAGATGTGAGTACAATATGGGAATAATCTGGATGCAGTCTGGAAAGCTATGGCCAACGTAGTAAGATAACAGTCTGGGTCAGGACAGGAGCCAGATTAGTGCCAGGCTCCAATAAATAAATTACTGGTCTGGATAGAGTTTGGACGAAGAATGGGTGCAGTCTGGACGAAGTATGGGTGCAGTCTGGAAGAAGTATGGGTGCAGTCTGGACGGAGTCTGGATGGAGGCTGGACAGAGTCTGGATGCACTCTGAATACAGTCTGGACGTAATCTGGACGTAGTCTCGATGGAAGCTGAACGGAGTCTGGACGGAGGCGGAGTATCAAACCAGGTTGGCCATAGTTTACCAGTCTGTATCCAGATTACCAGAGTGTATTTCCATATTACTGCCAGATTATATCCAGATTACTTCCATACAGTTGCCAGATTGCATCCAGATAAGTTCCATACTATTGCGAGATTGTATCCAGATCACTACCATACTAGAAAACCAGACTCTTACCATACTATATCCAGACTCATTTTTTTCACGCATACTATATCCAGACTCATTTTTTTCAGTTGAGACTGGAATTGGCAGGAAAAAGTGAAGTCGGGCATTATTGGCATTTTGAAGAATTTCCATGCAGCCTGTTACGTATTACATGTTACACTAAAAAGCGTAAAGACGAAAACTTCTGGGTTTGGTTAGAATAGTGAACAGAGAGATCGACCAGTACCGACTAACAAACACCGAACAATGTCTAAGATATTAATAATTTTTTCTGTGATTTTCAGATTGATCAAGATTTCTCCTCGAAATTTACTCGCGAACCTGCGACTTTCATATCAATTGGACTAATCTAAGCGAAGTACTTTTGTAAAATTTATGCAAGCAAAAGATCGGAGAGGATATGAAAAATGGCAAAGTGAACATTTTGCACAGTCTGCTTATGGTATTTCCTATTTTAATATAAGCAAAAATGATAGTTATTATATTTTTTTTAATTTGTACAATTTGTTATTACAGATATAAAAGATGTGCTGATTCTAATGTTATTACCATGGGCGATGAAAGCCCGATTTGCAAAAGATAAACGATAAACAACAACGAAAACTGAATACAGATGATGAGACAGCAACCAAGGAAAGCCTCCGTAAGGCTTTTATCATCCATGTGATCGTAAGTAAATTTAGTTTATGTGTACTACATTTCTGAAATACATTACTATCGTATTAAGGTAACATAGAACTAATATAGGTATTAATGTAATACATTTCCCAACAGAAGAAAGAAGATTTGGAAACGATATTGACAGAGAAAAAAGTACGAATTCATCCACGCCTTGTCATCGTAGGTGAAGTGACTTCTCCGACAGAATTTTACTGTGCCGTAGGCGACATTCGTTACAAAACCATCACTATTTTGGATGCGCTCAGCTAAGCTTTCAGTGTTTCCATCGCCTACAACTTCTGTTTTCCCGCTGAGATAAAGTTCATGTGGATGGTTTTGCAGGCAACGTGTTTCAAACTCACCATTACTGGGTCAAAAAACTATGTCGGTGTCACAAAAACTCTGCAGTGTCTTCAGAATAATTCAAAATTTTGCTATTGAGAAACTTCGAGGGTTCATCATCTATTAGAAGTAATTTTGTTAAAAAAGCGTGTTCCTCGACTGTCCTGGTATTTAATTTTATATCTGTTCTGCTAAAAATTATTGTTGAGAGTTACCCATTTTTGGAGTCTAAGTTTCTCAACGTTGATAGTCACCCATGTAAAGGTTAGGTGAACGCCCATAGTTAATTTTTCTGATGTTGGCATCAGAAAAATTCTTCTCCGTTGTAAGCCAGAAAAATGTCGTTCAGCTGACTTGCTCGACGCGCGTTTTGTATCCGTCGAATCCAGAAATGTAAACGTGCAATCGAGACCGACGTGCGAAGGAGCGCGAAGCGGAGACATGCCGCATGCCGATGTCAAAAAGGTTTGTGTGTTATTCGCGCCGTATATCCCAAATTGTACTCGCGATCAATTGCCCAGTAACCGAAAAAACATTGAACCATATTCCTGAATAAGGAATTTGTCATTTCTTGATTGAACCGACATTCGTAGAATGATTTTGTGAATGTAAAACATTCAGATATCCACGAATGTCGGTTCAATCAGGAAATGACAAATACCATATTCAGGAATATTGTTCAATGTGTTTTCGATTACTGGGAGGTTTCAACACCTTTTTGGAATCGATAGAGTTATTTTAACTCGCCTTCGGAAATACATTACCACATTTTCTACGCAAATCATGAATCAGTAATAACGAACGAAATGCAGAGCGAAGTTCAGAACTCCCGTGGTTTACCGGTGCTAAATAAATCCGACGTAACCATAATCGTAAATTTTCAATTCAAATTTGATAAATTACTCTTTTAATGTAACTTTCCTCATTTTCATTAGGACTCTTCCTTAAGTTTGACAATTCAAAATTTCAATTTAAGATGAAAATGAGGAACTATAATTCGCTTTCAATTTTGCTATAATTCTAGAAAACTCAAACCTATCTCAAAATCTCACTAAAAATCCCATAAATTCTCCCCCTGGCATTTCAGATATCAGATGGGCTACATTCCAGCAAATTTGAACTCTCCAAATCTCCTTCAATTTCTCACCGAAAGTTTCCAAATCTCAACCACGTTTATCCCACAAACAATATTTTCATTCCAAACCGATGATCATGGTAATCATGAATTGTCCTGGACCGTTTTTTACAGGATAACTATGGAATTCTCTCTGACACCAGAAGCCCAAGAAGCGCTCGTGCACGTTGCCAAGTGCTCCGATTGTTTGAACGCCATAGAAATGTCGGAATACTACTTCATGATGAACATGCTCTGTGGGATAAACCACGTTTATCCCACAAACAATATTTTAATTCCAAACCGATGATCATGATGATCATGAATTGTCCTGAACCGTTTGTTACATGACAACTATGGAATTCTCTTTGACACCAGAAGCCCAAGAAGCGCTCGTGCACGTTGCCAAATGCTCCGATTGTTTGAACGCCATAGAAATGTCGGAATACTACTTCATGATGAACATGTCTATTCCTCCTGACCTCGATTTTCTTTAAAAAATCGTATCGGAATATTCGGAAAAGGTGCGCGCGCATCGCGGTCCAGATATCGTCGCGGCGAGTGAGAGCCGTGCGCTCGGCCGGCGCCCCGCGCGTCCCGCGCTTTTGCAACCGGAGAACCGGTCCGTATCCGGACCGGAAACACGGACCTTGGGCATCCTTCTTCTTTCTCGGCGCGTTCTCGTCGCCGTCGTTGCCGAGCGCGCACGAAAAAGCGAGCAAAACGCGCGCCAGTGGACACGATGGATGGCATCCGGTCCTTCCTTCGGCGCTGCTCTTTCACGGAATGCACCGTCGCAGGCAAACACGCCGAGACGGAGAACGACCGTTTCGCATTTTTACTGCCGCGCCCGCCGCCGCGCTCGCTCCTTCCCGATACATATTATTTTTTTCATCACATGCCACGTCCAATAACTATTATCACGCACATCGCATCTGAGACGAATGTACTCTCCGCAAGTGTACCCCGCTGTTATTACCGGCTTTCGAGGTTTATTTCGAACTGGCGCGACAAGCGAGGTTCGCGTGTTGGGAGAAAAATTGGGGTGGGAGAAGGGAGGTTTGCTAGAAATCGGGGAGATTTTGATTAGTTACTGAGTTTTGGGAGAGATAGTTGGATGGATCGTAGGAAGAAGGAGAAGAAAAGAAATTGTTTTAATAAAGTTTATGGTAAATTGAGGATAAAGTGGACGAAAGTTGTAGAATTTTTTGGGACAAAGGTCTACTTTTTGGAATGTTTTGATAACTATTTTACTGGGGAGTTTTAGCAATATAAAATTTAAAATACATGTAGGAAATTTGAATAGTGGCATTTTCTAAAATTAAACTGTGCAGCTCATTTTTTACCGTATGGAGTATCAGATTTAGTGGCAAACACTGTCGAGACTGACGTGAGTTAGTAAATGAATACTCTTATAAATGTTCCTGTAGAAACAGTTATGATCCTGTTTCATAGCTAAAAAAACAAATATCTCCTACCAAGATGTTCAGACATCTGTTGATGGTTGCTTTCAAAATGTTTATTTAGATTAAATATTTTGTATCAAGCAGTATACACTTACGACACTTAGAAATGGTTTTGTGGTAATTGTATATCTTTTTGAAGATGTATTGAGAGTCTTTTTTATTTTTTAGTCATCTTTTACAGTTAGAATACTAGGATAGTCTTTCTTTAAACTCAGTACTTTGTAAAAAATGAGTGTTTGGTTCTACTCAATTAAAAATGAAATTAAAATAAAAGTAAAATTACATTTTAAGGGTAAAATCAAACTATAAGCGAATCAGCTTTCATCAAACTAAATTGTTGCTATAATATTCTCTATATTAAAACTACAAACTGTGTCAGTAATCCTTAGAATGTAAACCAGGAATTATGCACGTAGTATATTATTATCTATGCCGTTACACAACATATTGTCATGTAGCTTATTCATGCAATGACTTAATACAATGACCTGCATTGCTTGCCATAAACTTTTTATTCAAAACCTGTTAAAAATGCATCCTAAAACCCAAACACTACTTTTCCAAGTTAAACATGATCTCTTATCCTCTCAACTTCCTCATATTCAATTTAACATAAAAACAGTATCCAGTAACACAACCAAACAAGTTTTGAACCCTCGGCCTCATATATCTCAAAACACAACAAACTCAACCAATTTCTCTCCAAACCCACATTTACATATCCCAAGAAAACAGAAGTAAAACTGTATCTTGGCAAACCGTACAAAACCACGATAAGGTCCCAAAAGTGGCCTCTATTTGTCGAAACGCGCAGTCATTAGCCGCGACACTTGACCGGTTAAAAAGTGCGCGCAAACGAGCAAAGGTCGGGCGAAAATTGAGCCGAAGTCGTCACTATTATTAAACGTGTCGAATCCGGGACGATTGCTTCGCTCTTTTGACGGCGGCCGCGTCTTGTTATTTCCGTCCCTCGGCGTGGCGCAATTATTCAACTTTTCCCCGGACCCTTCGGCTTTGTCAGTCTGGAAATTATTGAAAGGTCTCCGCACGAAAGCCGTTTCCACACAGCCCAAAGAGAAACTCAAGATTTATCGATCGCCCGGAGATGGATGGCCGCGGTCGGCGCTCGTTTATTTTACAGTTTCGGGATGTCGCCATTGTCGGGCTTAAGTGGCGGTTCTCGAGCGAGGTGTCGCTCAAAAGTTTCGGCACCGGGCGCGCAAGTCGATTTGTTTTCGGCCGGCCCGCAAATCCCACCGGCGCATTTGTTCGGCGTTTCGAAACACGCCCGGATGTTGCAAGAAAGCGCGCCCGCGCGCGTCCTCTTGTCACGAGAGGATCCGGCATTTGCATCATAATGACCGGGCGGCGTTATCCGAAACGTCGCTGCGGGCGAACCGGCGCTGAGGAATTCGCCGGTTGGACGCGGGATGGGTTCGGAGGAAGCGTTTTGTTCGGCCGGAGTTGGAGGAAATGGAGGATTTTGGTTGGCGGCCGAGGGAAAGTGGGGTGGCATGATTCGGGGTTGAAGTGGTTTGGAGGGAATGATTTGGATGACGATTTGATTTGAAGGGTTGTCGCGAAAACAATGTTGATTTTGTAATTGCATTTAATTGCAATTAAAGAGATGAGATTAAATTAATGTATTGAAATTAAAAAGTAATTGATAATTTATAGTGAACTTGAATGTGTAACACAATTTAGTGTGCGACGAATTTTTTAAAATAAAAAAATTAAAAATAAGTATTATCTTGTGAATTAAATGAAAGATATATGTTTTACAAACAATTAAATTATCAGCATTGAGATTGAAACAGGAGTATGGTTTCAAAAAGACTTAGATGATATTTGATTACGGCTTAACATAAGTAAAACAATTATAAAATGAGTATTATTTTCAAAATAAAATAATTAATTGTATCCATTCTGTCGAATAATTTGATTTATTCATCCAATTATTGGAGTTTTCTAAGACTAATCGAAATATCTGATACTTTCGATATTAATGTAATAATAATTGAAATAATATTAATTTCTCATCATGTAAGCAACAATGATTCATAATTTGACCCGAACAATTTTATAAATGATACAGTAATTATCCAAAACAATTGGATTAAATTTACAAAATATATTTATTGGTACAACTGGTTTAAATATTTACTCAACTTGTTTTCAGTGTTTAAACGATGTGTTTTATTTTGTAGGAAATTAAGTCGATTAAATGTATTTAAATAATTAAAATCGAGTTTAATAGGATTTATTTTATGTTATTAATTATTGCATTAATATTGGAATAATTTGTAACCGACTTGATTTCATTCCTTGATTTGATACACTTTCACGAATAGGAAGTATTCTACGAATTAAAACATCTACTTATCTATTTAATGAAACTATTTATAGGTTTGTTTATACACGAAAGCACATGTTAGATATATAAATACAAAAATTGAATTAGATTTCAAATTCATCGTACACATTCTTTGAAATACTTTTTAAGAATAATACATTTTTATAGCATGCCTAAGCACCAAACATTTTTATCACATTTGCCTAATTAATGCACTGAATAACCCAAAAATAACGATATTTTGAACTTCTGTTTATCAGAACTAATTTACACATCTTCTGTATTTGATATTCCTTTTTTCATCCCATACTATTTCTGAGGAAATACAGATTTATGAAAAAACTAATCACGCCTTAATCTCAACCAATCTTTATAAATCATTAAAATCGAATATAATTCCACATTTCGTTTGATATTTTTTAAGTCAAACATGCTATCTGTAATTAAAATAATTGATCAGAATAGAAAAACGATCGAGAAATCGCGGTTTTAATCGTGATTTCACTGCTAAAAATGTGTTATTTTTAAAATGTTTAAATTTTATTTTGCCTTGTTTCCCACATTATTGAAACAATCATAACACTTCGAAAAAGTCGACACTTGGACGAGGAATCGCTATTAAGAAATAACGGCCGATAAAGTCGTTGAATTATTAAAGCGCCTCGGCAATAAATCGATATGACTTTGTCGCGTGAACAGACAATTGCATTTCGCGTCAAGAAAACACGTCGTTCACAATTACACGGCTTGCGGCGCGAAAATTTGATAAGCCCGGGAAAGAAAAACGGAAGATCAATATTTTCCTCATTAAACGTCCGCGCGCATGCATTATTCATGCACGTTGCGGGTTTTCCCGGACGTGTTAAGTTAAACAGATTCAATCGCCGTCTCTTTCCTCATTTCTCGCGTAATTCTCATTTCGTGCATTCAATCATTCACGACACTTGCGCCAATATTATTAGGACAGCCAATAATCAGTTTTACGTGATTAGGCGTCGAGTATTTTGACGTTTTCGCTCAATTACCCGCACTGTCACTGTCCAGAAATACAGCCGGAAAACCAATTTAATTTTGGGAAAACATCAATTATACCAAATGAAACCTAATTTTCCGCTTGGAACATTTGCGAAATTCCTCCGAAAATATAAAAACAATATTCTTAAATTATATTCAAAATTAGCATTATCCGAGATTATTGTTTCTGTCATCAGTTTCCTAGAAATGAATTGACGTAGAAAATTTTCCATCTTAAACTTGAAGTGAATTGCATTGTAAAATGTAACACGTAATACTTTTCAAAGTTTGCTAGAAAAAATAAAAAAACATTTTCTATTTCTTTTAAGTTCTGTTAAAAATGTGACCGAAAAAATATAAATTTCCAAAATTAATCCTTTTCGATTTAATTTAGACATCATAATTATGTGTTAAGTATTCCAACGATTTCGCTCATTTAATCACATTGTCACTGTCCAGAAATAAAACCGGAAAACGCATTAATTTTTGGAAAAAACCAATTAAACGAGGCAATCTCGGTGTACCTTGCCTTAATGTTTTTTGGAATCCGAAAATAAAATAGCGCATGGCATTCGTATCAGATTTAACTGCATACGGAACGCACCGATTGTTACACATTGGGCAAGAAACGATTCGACGATTAATGCTAATGCTTTAGTTATTTTTGAGCGATGTTCGTTCGGTGTCATTTCCTGCGAACGTCGAAACAAAATATGCATCGAAATAACGCCGATAACATACATCGGATGAGATAAGCGCATTTTCGACACATTTAACGAAACGCCGATAACAACTTCCCGTAATTGCAACAAAACATTTTCCAGGGGGACACCAGGATAATGCGGTTTTAAGTGCAATCGAAGAGTCAATTATTGCGCACTGCAGTACAACGGAGAAAGTCGCTGACACGAGACGAAAAAATTTTCAACTGGCACAAGTATGTATTTACTTACAAAAGGGAAATTTTTAGGTTAACTAAATTGGTTTTCCATTGTACGAAACTTGAGAATTTCAACAAAATGCATTTTACAAAAACAAATAAAACGATTGATAAAAACGGAGGGAACAAAAATTACTTTGTTTAATTTTCTTTAACACATTTTCTCGAAAAATGGTGAAGTTTCTTTTCGCTGCAGAAAGCCCGACTTTCGATCGACTGCCTTAAAAAAAAATAAAATCCAATTTTTCATTAAATGCTATAAATTTTCCATCGTAAATTCCTATCGAAAATCCCTCTCGATTTTGATTCGACGTTGCATAATCGGGAGCGTCGTTATCCGGCGCAAAATAAGTTCGCGGCGGAATCTGTGAAATATTCACGGCGGAATCCGTTTGCACCCCGCGTTTCGGCCGATAATCCCACTCGCCTTGGCGACGCGATCCACTTGTGCCGCGCGCGTTCTATTATCGTACGCACTTCCTTCTGACATATTTATATACCCGCAGAACGCGGATTCGCGTTCCTGCCAGCCAACCCTTTGCGCGCGCGTGCACATTTTCCGGCCCCGATTTCTCCATTATGCGCCGACGCTCACTTTCCCAATTACACCGCGAATTCGATACCGAACGCGCCACTCAATTAAACCGCGCTTCGTTTCGCGATTGTTCGCGTTTTTCGTTTCAACCCGACTTTAATTCGAATGCGATCATTTTTGCCTGCAATTACAACTTTTTTGCGCGAGGGAAATTGACTTTTATACAAAACAACGTTGCGCAAAATTACAAACCATTTTTTAACGATATTAAAAAATCGGCGATAAAGTGGGAAGCATTTCGTGAAAAGCCCTTTGAAATAAAAAGAATCGAAAATGAACTTTTTGTTACATCGAAAAAAGGATGTTATATCGAAAAAAAAATTGAACAATTCGACTTTCGTAATAAATTTTATGTTGAATATTCAAAAATAAAAAAATGGTAAAAAGGATTTTTACAAATTTACATCAAGTTACATTTTTATTTTTTTGTGGAGGGGAGATTTATTACAATTTTTTTCTTTCTAAAAATGGTTCGAAAGAGCAGTTTCGGGTCACAAAAACGAATCGGTTGGCAGGCAAAAAATATCGTTTTTGAGATTTCATCGCGGACATTGTGTCAGGGGGCGGCGGCGTTTCCTCTCGCGGTATTTATAGCGCCGAAAGCAGCGCTTCTTCGCATTCTCTTCCTCGAAACGTCTTCTGCGAAGCCACGACGAAATTCACCGGATCTCGTTTTAGCGGACGACTCGGGCCAACATCCAGGCGTCGTACAGGTCCTTTCACAAAGTGTCAGAATGTCGCCTGCGGCGCACCCTTTTTCCCCTTTTTTCGGCGATTAAAAGTAACGCGCGGCGTCGTCGTTAAACTGTCACGACAAATCCGCATTGTCATAAAAGAAATACATTATGAACGTCGTTCATTGGACGTCAACGAGTATTACTTTTTTCCTCATTTATGGACAGGAAGTTGATAAACTTGGCCAGTTTTGCGATTTTTTGGTACATTTCAAACAGCGACATCTTTAAAAACTACTACAAAATCCCAAAATATTAAGTGAAATGGATAAAACTTGCAATTTTGCGAAAAAATTAAATTTATATTCAATCAAATATATTAGGATATTTGAATACTTTTGCACAATGCAATTTTCGCGTTTAGCAAAATTTGTTAGAATTTTTTTCGTAGAGTGGAACGCAGAATAACAACAGGTGCAAACCGATTTCTGAAACGAGACCATTAAATACGAATTACCGGCGGGGAATTGGAGGAAAAATGAAAACCGCTTGGCGATGGAAACTATTAGTCGGACTGCCCGTTTCGTGATACTTAATGGCCCGGGTGAAGTCGACATTAATAACGTGCGCGTCTTTGCGACAAAGTTTCCCGTCGCGCCGAAAAATCCAGTCCATTTTGAGTTTGGCGACACACGGCAATGCCTAAAAATAGGAGTGCGCCACTTAAAAACCTGTTATACCGATTATTCCTGATGCACGCTCCCCACCAGAATCCAATTTATCTGATTCTTTATTAATTTCTGCTTAATTATCGCGAAACCGGTCTAATTGCCGTGAACGGCAATCGCTTGGCAAAAGGACCCTGGAATTGACGTTAAAAATATAAAAGCCCCCGTGTATAAAAAGAATTGACACAGATCCTCCCTCGTTTCCGATGATAAAGGCAAGGTGGACTCACTGCCAGTTTAATTAAATACGGACGTTATTAAATTTCGCTCGACATTAATAGATTGTTAGTCATTGACCTTTCATCGTTAACTATTTTTCGAAATCACCGTCGACTATCAATTTTGTTCCATCGAAACATAAATCACATCCTGCGTTAAAACTTCCATGTTAACGTTAGATAGAAATATTTTATAAAATTCCGATTTGCTAATTCGTCACAGCCAAGCAAAATTTCTATAAATACTAACGATTCTGCTGTATATTATATGGAAACCTGATCTCAGTTTCTTTGAAAAACGTACATCCTGGCAGGATCGCCACCGTAAATCTCCCTGCAAAGTAAAAAGACATAAGTACATAGGATTATCGTTGTAATTACGATCGTTTTACATCGAATTGCAGTTTCAATGCAGAAATACTGTACAAAAGTAGAAATCTTCGAACTATTTTGTTGTATTCCTTGACAAAATTATCCGACTACTTTCTTTTGCATAATTTAAAACTAACAACCTGAACCGAACTAGCTGCAATTTTGACATAAGATTGCTAAATGATATCCTAATTTTTGTCATAATTCTGGTAAATTTCAACACTTCAGATGTAAGGTTTTTTGGTAAACAAAAATTGGTATCTTTCAGCAGTCTTTCCAAATCAATGTTGCCAACAAAGTTCGACTGCAATCGGAACAAACGACAGACAGCTCGGGGAAAGCTTTCGGGCGTCGAATTTTTTGCTCGCTCGCATGTGTCAACGGAAAAGCGCGACGTGTATCTTGATCAATGTTGTATCACGAAGGAAGCGCACGTTCGCCGTGGTTGTGGTCAAGTTATTTCGGTAAACCCAATATATCTGAGTCGTCCGGGTTGTATCGGCCGGAATGCGCGCGCGCACGTACGTTCTATTTTTCGATACATCCTTCTGGCTTCCGTCTATGGCGACGCACCGAAAATCGAATGCCATCGGCGCAAAAAGGACAAAAAGCGGAAGCGCGGAAGCAAAAAGTCGCGACGAGGCAACGATCGCTCGAAACAAAGGGAGCGGCGCTCAGACGGTTCCGTTAGTGTCGCGCGAGTCACACAAAGACTTGTTGTTTCAGTCGCACGATTTTTCTCGATTAACCGTCCGATTTTGTTTGGACTTCGCCGGTTTCCCATGGACAAATATTTGAGGAGACCGCTAGAGAAAAGCGTTTTTCCGGTATTAAAGTTTTACTGAAATAACATTTTTTTTCTTATTCTTGTCCAATTTAAGAAAAAGAACTAAAATTAAAACTTCAGCCTTACAGAAAAAAAGATATTAATCTTTACCACTTATACCTTTTCTATTAAAATCATATTTTGATACAGTAAAAATTATTGTTTATATTACAAATACTAGTAACTTTAATATTACTCATCTTTAATATAGAAATATATTAACTCGAAATGAATCATCAACTTAGTATTGTAAAATAGGAAACCACATTGAATCGGAAATAGTTCGAAAGGGTCGATTAGAGGTTCGAAAAGAGCTGTGACGGGATCAAAGTTTCGATTGTTCGAACCGTCGATTGAGAGAATTGAAAAATAACAAAGTTTGGCGATGAAAGTTTTCGAATTTTGGGTGGCAAAGGCGCTCGAAGGATCATAAAGAAAACCGCGTGACTAACACTTCGGAATGCAAAAAAACGTGCGCTAGATTTCCGTCCCTACGTCCGGATCGTCTGGCGCAAAAATTGGTAAGTTTTCAATTATGCCTTCCTCCGAGCGTGCGCTCTATTATTACGACGGCAGTTTCCCGCTAGCGCGGCGTTATTTGTACACCTGCCAAACAGTCCGTTACTTCCGTCTTGTGTCTTGGACGAATTATCGCACACTTACCTCGGACGTCAATATGTTAATGTACTTAAAAGTGGAGCAGGGCTTTGGATTCTGTTCCTCAAAGTCGACCTCTTTACGAATAACCGAACTTTTCGCTCGATCGGAGTAAATTTAATCGCATCCGACTCAACAAAATTTTCGACTCAAAAAAAGGGAACTTAAAAATTTGTAGCAAAATCTACAATATTATCGAATAAATCCGGTCTTCAAATTTACTAAAAATAAAAAATTAGACAGAAACTAAAAACCTTAAAATTGTAACTAAACAAGCAATATTATCCAAGAAATCCTGTTTTGAAATTTGCTAGATTTTGACTGAAAGTCGGAAAAAAAATTTAATTTATATGAATAGTTACCAAAAAAATGCAAATTTAGCAAAATTAAAACAAAACCTTTTACGAATTAACATAGCACAACAGAACAAAATGCAAATTTCCCTAAAATTGTCAAAACTACTGAATACTAAAATTTGCTAAACGCTTAAAAATGTCAGACGATCCAATAAATTGTGCACCGTCAGTTTCGCGAGTCTCAGTGTCTCCTTGAAATCGCGCCTGCGCAATCCGCATTCTCGATTACCATAAGACACTTGTTAATATTCAAAGAGGCGACGAAAAAAGGGCCATTTTTCACGTGAATAGCGGCATTGTCGGGCACATAACGGCGTTTCATAATTCAGTCTCGAGGTAATGCTCTCGAGCCCGGCGAGTGTCAACAAGATTGATCTGCCGAGTGTTTTGTCTCGGGCGCGCGGGATTTCCTTGTTTCCGCGGTCGTGACTGCGCGATTGATACCAGGTAGTATTTCGCGCTACCTGCCGTACCTGTCCCCGTCGCAGCGACGATACCTCAAACAGCGGGGGATGGCCGCCGGACCGAATTTATGCGCGCTTCACTCGCTCGCCGCCGAAACAACGACGAAATTTCGCTCGCCCTGGTGTCGATTCTATGGCGCCCAAATAAATGACCGGTCAACCTTTGGAAAGCTCCTTTCCAAAAGTCCTTTATTTTGTGCAACATCGACAGTTTTAATTCGGCCATTGTTGCTTCGGCGCTTTGTGAGATAAATAATGGACTTTCGACAAACAAATGAAAAATAACGAATCTGCAAAGTAATAATAAAGAATGGGGTTACGCAAATAAATATTGTTTACGAATAACAGTTGCAAGTTTTAAGGATGAAAAAGTTTTTGAGTCATTGTCCAATGTTGAATATTTAATATTTAGAGTAAAGTCAAGAAAAACGAAGATAAGTAAAATTAAATATGCTATTTTAACTGATATTTTCATTTAAAATTTATTATTAAAAAAAATAACTGAGATTTTTTTTAATTAAATTTTTAATTATAATTTACAATTTTTTACATTTTTTTCTATTTTAATTTCGTTAAATCATAGATTATTTTTCTAAAATCAACGTAAAAATTTTAATTTATTTTTCATCCTCTCAAACACATTTTTATTATTTATTTATTTTTCTCGTCACTCTTTTCCATTTCTCTTTCCCGCACCATTTTTCTCATCCAAAAAATCGCGAAAAATCGTCCGAGACGCGAGCGACCTCTGTCCTTGGACCGCGGTAAAAGTACGGCGAAGTCAGTGTGCTTGGCACAGAGTCGCGCGCGAGTGTTGACAATCCGTATACGCGGTGGCTTGCGGTCGAGCGGCCTTTCTTCGGTTTCAAGCGGAACAAGACGACCTTTCGAAGGAAGGACAGACTTCCCGGAACGCTCGCGGCGCCCCGCCCCGCCGCAGCTGCCTCCCCCCGCGGCCACTCGAACCGTGCCACGTATCCTCCCTCTCCGTCTAGCTCATTGCCGCGGGCTTTTCGAGCGTCGCAAAACGCGCTGCACGTGCACTTCCGCGTTCTTCAAAGGACAAACCAGCCGGCCGAGACAACGATCCCCCAGTTTTTTCCCCCCGCCATTTTTACACTTTAGTCACCTCGGTTTCGCGACGTCCAAAACGACGAAAATTTTGCCCAGACGAAACGATATCGTGCGATATTGATTTTGCGAATTTTGCGGCACTGATATGTAGATGTGTCTCAAATGTGGTAGAAATCGGATTACAATATCATATTGCAATTTTTACAATATGATATTGTAATTTTTACAATATCATATTGTAATTTTTACAATATCATATTGCAATTCTTACAATATCATATTGTAATTCTTACAATATCATATTGCAATTCTTACAATATCTTATTGTAAAATTTTAATTTTGTATTGAAACACCGACAATATGAATTCGGCACTTGCATTATCGTATTGTCTTGTAAAAGGTACAATATCATATTGTAAGATTTACAATCTTGTATTGTAAATTGCAATAATAGATAGTAATATTAAAAAAATCATATTACAACTTACAATATCAGTTTGTAGGTGTTTTAATGATACTGTAAATTGTAATATCTTAATTTGTCTTGAATGTAATATCAAGAACATAAAATTTCCAATTACCACAATCCCTTTGAAACGGTTCATCTCAAACGTAAACATCGAGGTGAAAGGAACTTGAAGTGTGTCGTAAATCGGTCTAGCAACGTTTTGGCCGAAATTGCTAGATTAGCATATGAATGGGAACGAAAAAGTTTTCCCACGTTTCTGGTCTTCTCGCTGACGTATCGAGTGACATTGACCCGTCCCGCATTTTTCCCGAGCCGTTTAAACGCCCAGTTTCCAGGCCGAAAAGGCACATCAGCCGTCTCGGAAGTGACCAGACCTAGCTGATATATTTCAAGCATCTGTAGCGCCGAGGCATTCGGCTCGCCTTTCACCCCGCACTTCCCGAGTCAATGACGCGATTTCACGGTTCCTCGTCAAAAACCGAGACTCGCCCGTTCGCTCGACTACTTATCGCCGGCTTTGTTTACTAATTGAGGCCCGTTTTCTCGTATCGCAACCGGGGTGAGTCGCAACTTTGCCGGTTTTGTCGTCCGGAATTCAATGCTTCCCGGGGGAATCGGTGCAAGTCATCGGAAACAATTGAGGGCATTCGAATTCCATAACGATACGTTTCGGGGAAGAAACGTATCGTTGATTACGAAAAGGCCGTCAAAAGTGGCCGAAAAACGCGCTATGTTTGTCGAGTGTCGGAACATGAGGAAATGTCAACCGACCTTTTTTCCGGAATATTGATGGCTCGAAGGGAAACGTTCCGGGGAAAAGGGGTTCGGTCCCCAGATTGCCGAAATTGCCGGTAAAAAGTCCGGGACCAGTTTCGGTGACTTGGCAGAGGTCGTTGACAGGGTTTTACGGCTCCTGGTCGTAAACCAATTCTCCTCCCTCATTTTCGTCAAAGGTACTCATTATCGGACATTGTTCCGCAATTCGGGACCATCGGCCCGAAAATTGACTCGAGAACACAGCCTCTTAAGTCTGAGTCTCATTGACCGCAACGGCGCAATTGGCTTCGCTACTTTTTTGTCCGAAATTAACCCGATTCGACGACTTTTCTCGGCTCCCCCACTCCTGAATTGCTTCAGGTAAAATACGGGCAGTTTCCCATTCGGAACGATGTGTCATAGTTTTTTCGTCGGACCTTTTTCTGGGCAGTCGTAATCCAGCCGAACGCCGGGCCATAAATTATTTCAACTCCTTCCTTCGGAATCCGATAACCCGGCAGATTAGAACGGGCGACAGTTGTTCAATCATCGATCGCTGTTTGCCTTCCGATAAATCGCAATTATCTAGCGAGACAACCGGTCCGTGTGTACGATCAAACACACGTACATGGCCGGGGAAAAAACGAACGTTCCACTTTAAACGCGACTCGTAAAACGTCGAGTGAGGAACGTGACTCTTGACTCGAGACGAAATCGGCCCGAACGCCGATTGTCTCGGCAGGAGAAATTCGTAAATGTTTTCTTCGGGCTTTTGCGCCAGGAACAGCTCGTCGGCAATGGGACGAGAAAAATTGTCCTATCAAAATTTCGCTGGCGGAAATACTCGGGAAGAAAAACAGAGTTGACCTATGTGGGGAAGGGCGAACGAATGTAAACATTGACCAAAAAGAAGGACGAATGCAAACACTGAACCGGAGAAAGACGAAAACAACGTGTGTTTACCTTTTTTTGTCTAAATGTTTACATATTTGTCTCTTTCGTAACACTGTCCTAACACATTATTTGCTTTGAATCCCTTCTTTTCATATTTACCACACTATAAAAAATGCTACACTGCCATACATTTCTGGTGTGAAAAAAGTATACTGTAACTTCTAAGAACTTTTCCTATTTATTATGATAAAATTTCATAATAAATAGGAAATAGTGCCTATACATTTGCCACCTATTTCGAAATCGGCTATTCAACGCATTAAAGTCCGTTTGGCTCCAATTGACCCGAGCGAGGAATTCATGTTGATGAGAACTAAGCAACGCTTGGAAAATTAATGGTGTGATTAGTGATATGTTTGCAGTCCAAAGACTAGTTTCGCAGTTAGGTGAGTGAAGCATTGAAATAAAATGAAGCAATAAGTGTAATGTTGAAAAATTGTGAAAGTGCTTGCTATCCATAGAGGAATTTCGCAGATGTTGAAGTGCAACAAAGAAGTAGTGTAGTTTTAAAAAACGTTAAAGTGGATGCTGTTCAAACAAGAATATTGCGGTTGCTGAAGTTCGGCAAAGGAATAACCAGTAAAAACTTTAAACTAACCTACAAAATGCAAACAACGATTACTGTACGAAATGGTAAAATTTACTGTACACATAGCTAAACTAAATTCAAGTAGAACAGTTATCTGAGTGGTAAATTTTACGGTAATAGTAGGACATTTTGTAAAACGCTTTTCTCAGTGTACACAGACCAGTTTGACGAGTGACTGTTTCGCAACGCTTATCGCTCGAGGAAGTCGCCGAAAAGCGATACTCGAAAGTAGACATTGTTACGACACGTTCGGGTGTGAGCGTTACGCTTTTGTCTTGCGTTGGATTGGAGGAATTCGCCGGCGGTTTTGCGGATCCGTTTTGTTATATTATTCAGAAGATGGAGATTAGGTTGAGGCACGGGATCGACGAGCAGCCGATTATCGGGGTCTCGAGGAATCTCGTCGCAGGTCGTTTTTTGCCGGCCTTTTTCTTCCTCCTTGCTTTATGCACCTCTCCTTTCGGCCGCCGGGGAATCGCTCTCGAAAAACGAAACGTACTTACACGCCACACGGAGGACCGGCAGGGCCGTACCACGCGAAATCGATCGCGAGGCAGCGCCATCTCGTGCTTTTCGCGAATTTCAGCGGGCTGCTTTAAACGGTTCGCGTGATGAGGAGATGCTTGCAAAGTGGTCGGGTCGGGTTGAGGGAAGGTACAATGTAGATGACTGGGTATTTTGCGAAAAATATCGGCTAAAATGTGCATGTTGCCAAAGCCAAGTGTGTATTTCGTAGGTAGTTTTGAGGAGGAGACAGGGAAGGTGCCTGGAATCTGCTTATTTTCGAAAAACTGGACATCGAGAAAGCAGTTTTTACGTGTAGAGAGTATTCTAATAGTATCCCAGTTAGGAATCCGTTGGAAACTGTAGGAAAGATGATATGATTAAATTTGCACCATTAGGCAGAAACCATTAGGACGAAAACAGGAAGAGAACCAATCAGTCCTTAGAGTCCCATTTGTCCAAATGTTTCAGCAAAAAATATGCTTTCTAGATCTACTATTTCCAGAATTTAATTCTACATGGACTTCAAAAGTAAATGAATTCTGTTTATAACTTCAGTAGAGAACGTTTCTATTTGAAAACCTACTGTTGTCTACCTGTAGGTACTAGTAGGTTTTATATTAATTTCAACAATATATAACAGATATTGTTGATGACAGTATAGAATGAAAAATGAGAAAACTTGTAGATAGAAAAGGCTTGTATTCATAGAAGCAGATCTGTCATTATCTGCAAGTATCTATTAACAATTTGCTTGTCTAAAGTTTAGCGCATCTACTCA
>JABFPB010002351.1:0-20447 GCA_022817645.1 Ceratoteleas bidentatus
GATGGCGGCTTTGTTTAGGTTTAGGGGAGTTTTTGTCGGGTTCGGAAATAGGGGGAGTTGTGCAGTTTTTGTTAATTTGGGTGGTTGGTTTGGTTGGAGGCAGGTGGGAAAGAGTGAGTGTGGAGTGGAAGGGGAGTTTGCGGATGTGAGAAAAAATTATTTTGTAAAGACATTACCGAAAAACTTGGTTTGACTCCATGTACCATGTCAAAAATGAGGATTTTGAACGAAACGATTTCGAAGAATGTTTGACCATACACGCAGAAAAATAGTCTGGTAAATTTTACTAAATTTTTGAGTGCTAGATAGACAAATCAAATAAAATTTTAGAAATTGCTCGATTTATAGTTATTTTTACCCAACTAGCTGGTAAATATAACTGCAATTTTGGTAAAATATACTGAAAATTGAGTGAATTTTACTAAAAAGTTGGGTAATTTGTACCAGGTTTTGAAATTTGTCCATCCAGTACTCAACAGTGCAGTAAAATTTACCAGAATATTTTTCTACGTGTAGAAGTAAAGAGGTAGAATGAATCGTATTTTTTTTTTTTTTTTTGGATTGAGGGTATTGCGGGATTGAAGGGGGTGAGGTAATCACCATTGAGATATTGGTGAGAGTTACAGTAGGTAGAATTTTAGATTTAGATTCAGGTAGTTTTGGAAGTTTTTCAGGCGGGGTTTTTGTTTTAGGTTGAGGTGTATAGTGGCCGGCGATTTTTTATTACTGAGCAAATTTTAAGGCTTTTAAAGGATTTTTCGAATCGGGATGCCGTTTTTCAGAAACAGTAAGCGCCGTTTTTCAAATTTAAAAAAAGTTTTGGCGGGGTGATTGAGGGATATCTTGGTGTGGAGAAAAATGGGTGGGTAGATGAACAATTTTTTATTTCCTATTTATGCATTGGATAGATTTAGGAGATTTATTTGAGTTCACTTTTTTATGTAATCAGATTTTTTTGAAGATTACGAATTTTGGATTTGGAGTTTACGATTTTACGATTTTTGAATTTACTCATTTTCTGCTATTTTTTTAATAAACTAGGCACCTCTTTATAGACTACATAAATTGATAAATTCTGTTACAATTAAAACTAAAAACTTTTCAACCCACAATATCTTCAATTTTCCCAATTTAATCAAAACTCTCCCCCCCCCCCTCTCCTCCCTCCTTCTACATACAGAAACTTTTCGACCATACAATTTTTTTCTATTTACTCTATATTGCTGCTTTGCTTTACGCAATGGGATTATGGTTTATGGGGAGATACGGCGCGGGTGTGAGTAGGCGAATTGATCGCTTAGAATACTTCGGAATGTGAGCGCGGTTGTAAACAAAGTTCTCGTGAAAGGGTGTATGTCGAGGAAAGGGTAGGGATGCTTCGAGAATTCGGGATCGAGTGCGAGGGTGGAGTTTGTGGATTTTTGGTAAAGTTTTTGCGATTGCGCAACGAGGTCTGATTTGAGAGTTGGAAACGTGTGTTTAAGTAAAGCAACGCCGAAAATATATTCGCTATTTGAATTTCTAATCGGGAAGGCCGGATTTCAAAGCGAAATCGGGCGAAAGCTTAGACGAAGATTCGAGGTGACTGATGGCGAAATCTAATTGTGCGCAAAGCGGCAATTTTCATCGGCATAGATTAATAATTGTTAAAGTTTTCGAGAAGCGGATTAAAAGTGGATAATTGAATAGTTTTGGCTTTTAAAAAGTTTAAAACATTTTTCGACATATTTTTCAGGGAATTTTCGGTGGTTAGTTTTATTCAAGTGAATTGCAATTTAATTTTGCATGCAGTTGATTGCTAAACGAATGCTAATTTAATTGAATTTACTTAATTTAAGAAAGCTTTGTTAGGGGAAGTAAAATGCTATATGCACTCAAGTTATTACGCTCGTTGTCTTTTTTAATTGCTTCTGACATTGGACGAAAATGGAAATTGGACATTAACATTTTTTTAGAATAATTGCCCCGGTTAAGACAATTAAATAAAACGTAGTGATACGTTATTATTTTTAACTGATGGTTATTACCTGGCGATAACTTGAAACAAAGTTAGTTTTTATGGTCCGTTTATTTTTACGAACTTGATAATAAAATTACTTGGTATTTACGATTTAGAAGTTGTGTGGACAAATTTCGTTAGTTCTCTAAACATTTCAATTCAAATAAATTGTAAATTGAATTGAAAAACGGTATGAACGACACTTTATTATTTATTAAAAGCTCTTCAGGGTAACTTGTTATATTCTTGAACCACTTACAATTTTTTTAATTTAAAGTATTTACCAATTTAAAGTATTAATATAATTTAAAGTATTAACCAATTCTTATGGTGATTTAAAAAACTAGTTTATTTAAAATTGAGAATTCATTCAGAATTTTTTTATTTAACTCACGTAATTTCTCGTGAAAGTTTCCTAACAAGAGTCACTCGAGAATTATGATAATCGTCTTATTAATCGCGATCACACTCGAACTGTTCGGATCCGTCAACTTGTCGAGTTCCTAAACTCGATACATCTACATATCAACTGGAACTTTTCCTCCCAAGCTTGTTATGTAATCTGGAGTTGCGATTTTCCTCGTCAGCTTCCGACTTCTCGAAACTAACAAAGATTTAAAAATGTTCATTTCAGAAACTCTGTACCATAATTTAAGGAATTCTGAACTGTCGGGAAATGTCTCAATAAGGCTAAATAATTCTATAGAAATCTGGTAATTTTAAAAAATTATCAGATTTTTTTTGATATTTTGAAAAACGCTGAAGAATTCTGAAAAATTTTTAAGAAATCTGGAAAATTCTGAACAATTCTATTAAATTCTGAATAATTCTGACATTATCTAAAAAATTCTACCAAAAACTCTGGATATTTTGTGTAAAATCTAGAAACTCTTAGTTGGTTTTACAAAATTTCAAAACTTTACGAAATACTAAAAATTTCTCTCAAAATCTGAAAAATCTCCATTTTATAACAATTCCTGAAAAACCCTGAATAAATTGCTAAAAATCTTTATGCTTACTCGTTAGTCCCATTTCCCCAAGGCTCTCTCCCTTGAAATACAATTTTTCTTCGACTAAACCTCGTTTCGTCTGAGTCACTTTGGCGAATTCGTGCGGGGTTAATGAACGCAAATAATCGGGGGTCTGATAAAGGTTATGGGCACAGAGTTGCAGCTCCGCGAGAGGGGAAATGAATAGTTGATTGAGCGATGCGGACCGTTTACGGGAATTTCGCGTTGGGTTATTCGATTGGGATAATGTGGATGGAAATTAGTGTGCGTATGTCGTCAGAATACCCGAAGCCGAATCACTAATGTCATTGTTATTATTATAATCCTCATCAATACAATTAGATGAAAAATCCCAACGAAACATCCGCTCAAAACAATCATACCTCATTTTTAATAATATAATTTAACAATCGATATTAAATAAAAACTAATTCCTTATTATAAATTATATAATATTTTATAAAATTGTATTTTATAAAATACAATATAAATGAAATGATTATATATTAAAAAATTTATTTTATATATTTTATTTTATAAAATATATAATAAAAATACAATATAAAAATGCAATAATTTTGTTAATAAAACAATTCTTCCAGACAGGCTGTCCCATAAAATTATTATAATTATCGCGACGAAACATTTTTGTCTTAAAAAGTTCTGTTTAATTTAATTGCACGAACACTTTCGTCCCGATTGCACCTACATTTTCACCTCGCAAGCAGTCGAAACAAAAGTCGAACTTTTGTGTAATTGCGTAATGCCGGGCTTGCCTCGCATAGCAATTTCTTCGCCTCTGTCGGCGAAATGTGTAATGTCTCGGCGGACAAGTTTAAATAAATTCCCGACGGCGTCGCTCAAACGCAATAAAGTCGCGCAAATAGAGCCCTTTTGCACTGTTAGCCCAGAAAAATGAGGCAGTTCGCGCGATTCGATAAGCGTCATGCGGTTACGCGAATTTCATTTCGAATCACTTTCCTTGTCATTTTTCGAACGGATTATCGTTTCGGCTGCAAGTGCAGTCCAAATGAATAGTCACGGTTCTTTTATTCACGCGCCTCTTATCGTCCGGCAGCGATCAAAATTTCACGTTACCGTAAGGGGCTTTTTATCGCCGCCTCGAAGGCTTCATCAAAACAAATGGAACTTACTTTCGTGAGCGCGAGAAACCGGTTTAGCTAATTCAGAAAAATGTGACACGTTTTTTCGTTCTTTCTTTCGCGAGGAAAATTAGGAAACGATACATCTGAGTTAGCAAAATGACAAAATCGATAGTAGAATGATTAAATTGTAGTAAAATTTAGGAAATGATAGTTAGGAAAGAGGTTCCAACTTTTGTTTCATTATACCATTAATAAATGATACATTAAAAATCGGCAAGAAAGTTAACTGTTCATGAGTTTCTTTCATAAAGAAATTTGAGAAAACTTGAAATTTTTATTTAAGGAAGTTGTTGAAAAATCAGAGATAAAATTATTTTATTATATATATTATGAAAGTTTAGATAATTACACATAACAAGGAAATTCACTTTTATTTGTCCGAATAAATCAAACGTTTCGGACAAATAATTAATTATGCAGAACCAATTCTTGTCTTCGAAAAGTAAACCAATTCCTAATTATCACATCCAAGCATCATTTATACAAAACTAAACCAGACATTTACTCTGTCAAATAATTAACTTTTTTGCTAAAAAGCAACCAATTGGTGTACCTTTTATAGAGCTTCAATGAAGCGCGCGAAAATTCGAAATATCGGATGGCTGGCAAAAATTGCAAACCGATCCGGCGTTCTTTAATTATCCCGCATTAATGACTCGCGCGCATTCGCGACGGTAGTTGGAGTTTGTTTGCGCCGAAACTCCGCGATAACTAGTTTTCAATTACAAACCGTGGAATTTCGCATTCGAAGCCGCAAGGTTGCGAGCAAAACACGTCGCAAACGGCGAGCCGAGTGCACGCGAACGCCCGCCGCCATGTCGAAACGCCCGTTTAACTGCGAGATTTTTGCGCGAAACGCGCCGATCGATTTATTCGCGAGAGATAGACTCGATCGGCGTTAACGCGGTTAATCAAACGGGCAAAAAAGTTCGGCAGTTTTTTCGACGACGAAATGACTTTTTTCAGAAGAGAAGAGGTTTTTTATTTTTAAATATGACGATTTTCATGTTTTTGGGGTTTTTGAAGTTGATTGATTGGAAATTTTCGGTGGCGGAATGGGAATACGGTTATTGGAGCGTAATTTTTTTTACGTTAACACAATCGGTGACTTCGTTACGCTCAGTTTATTGAACGAACTTTGCTGTAGGAACAATAAGTATTACAAATGTAATAATATAAGGTGCGGCTATATATAGCGAGAAAGTAGTCTTCGAGTGGTATTTTTGATAAATTTTTCAGTTTGGACTGTTTGCAGTAAAACAATACTATGTGTCCTTTTTTGTAAAGTTTTTTATTTCTATATCAAAGAGTTAGCGTTTCTCTTTTTTTAATTATCGTATTTTGTAAACTCTCATACCTAACATAAATTTAAGTTTTTTGATTTATGATTAATTGAAATGAATAAATTTAATTTAGGATTGCACCTTTCTTTGACTCAAGAGTAACCCAGAGTACCATATCTGTTTACTGAATTGACTCAATATCAAATGGATCAATATTAAATTGACTCGAACGAATCAATATTGAATTGACTCACTATCAAAAACTTCCCCAGATAATTGGATTATGGAACTTCCCATTTCAACATCCCAAAATTTCAGAATCCCTCATCCTCTCAAAAAACCCCAACTCCAGAACTCCGCAAGTGACCCAATAAATACCTAGCCAGACGAAAAAATGTTTCTTTTATGAAAATCGCGCGGCTCTTAAAAGCCCCAGCCGAAGTCTCATTAATATTTGCATCCGAAAAAAGCTTCGATCAACTAGCCCACTTATAGTTCTAGGACTGTAGGCCGTCGGAGCGTTGCACTTTCGAGCACGTGTGTGCGATCAATAAAAGAGACTACAGTAATCTGCGAAATTAAAATACACGCTTCGCATCAGCGCAGTGGCCGCCGTGGAAACCGCCACTTTTTCAAATTGCCGCGAGAAAGGCTTCGCCCTTCCACCCCTGACCCTCCTCCCACCTCGCGCCATTACCAGCGATCGTTGCAAAATTAATGGCGACCGGCTGGGAAAGCGACGAGCTGTCACCAGGCGCCTCATTTTTTCCTCCCAAATTTGCTCAGCGTCTCGCGAGCCGCTGAGATCCAGGTCAAGTGACTCGGGGACGACGTGCAATTTTTACGACCAGCTCGTCTTGGCACTGGACGGTTGACTTGTCCTTCGTCGACTTGCGTTCGACGATCGGACTGCTTGTCCCGACAGCGAAGCGCTTTATAAATAAAGGAACGGGAGACGACAATGAAAGAAATGAAAAAAGAATGAGAGTTGTGAGAGGTTCTACCATTTCTGAAGGGCTGCACCGGAAGAGTAGAAAATCTACTCGCAGGGCTGGATTACAACGATTCTTTCGATTGGAACAGAAGAAGGAAACGTTCCTCTGAATTTTGTTATTTTTTTACGTTTGCTGTATGGAATGGTGTCTATTTTTATAATTCCAGCAAATGTTGATAGGAAGATTCTCTGGGAGTCAACTATAGTTTTGATAGTCTAATTTTCAAGGTGCGATTTGTAGTGGATGATTTACCATACCAGAAATTCCAAGATTTCCTATTTTTCAAGTTTTCTGCCTAAATGGTACTTGTCTCTTTGATACCAGCAAATTTAGATCGGAACTAAAAGGATTTCTGGAGGTCGACTGTAGTTTTGAGGGTCTAGTTCTGGGGGTGTGATTTAGGATGGATGGCTTATCCGGCATCCGGTTTCGACGCGTTGAGGCATTTGTAACGTCAACCTTTGAGCGAAGCATTGTTCGGTGGCATTGACACCGTATCTAGGCACACTGCCGCGTCGCGTGGCCCGTTGCAACTTGCGCGAAACCGACATGCGATGTTGCATGCGATCCGCAGATGTGCCACCGAAATGTCATAGTGGCGCAAATTGGTGTAGGGGGTTAATTGGTTTAGCGTTGTTTTCGATTAATTGAGCTTGGTCACTGCAGTTGGGTCTATTCATTTCTTGCAACAGTAAACGGCTTGCGTGGCGAAGAAAACTATTTGATTTTAGCTTGATTTGGATCTTCAGCTATCAAGAAAGGAGCTGCTTGATAGGGATCATGTTTGTATGAAGTTGGTTCAAAATTTGATGATATGTTAATTTAGAAATACCCATCGAACAGATAAGATCTAAAAATAGTCCATATTCAGTAATTTCGATCATTCAAATATTCATTCAATTTGGATCCAGGATGTAATGATATTTTAGTTTGAAGATGATTCAACTAATGCCTACATTCGGTTAAGAATGATTCTGTATGTGGATTCCATGCAGAACTAGCGAGTAATAAACACAGTCCTACCCTAAACCAAAAATGTATACTTGGTCCATAAATGGTCAACCCTCCTTCCTAAGAAAAAGAAATTGAATTTCTATCGTTCAGGAAATATCAAAACTAGTACCCTTCTTCCTAACTAAAAGAAATTCAATTTCTATATTTCAGGAGACAGTAATACAGGGTTACACAAACGAAGTATATACGAGCACAGTGGGGTAGCTGTGTGCTCGCAGAAGAGGGCGCTGTGCATCGCGATGGTCGTATTCGCCATCCTCTTTGCCATATCACTTATCATTGCCTTCGCGGGACCACAAAACGGTATAACACAATTGATCGCGGAACAAGTCGTGCAGTCACTTTGAAAACGATCGCGCTGACCTCGTTGCAAAGGGAACTGCCGCGACCTTTGTGTACCTCGTAATAATACATGACCGAACATTTACAGCCTGTCCGTGTGCCGGCGAGAAACCACCGAATTTCGTGCCCGAAGATGACGAGAACGACGAGCATCTCGCCACCAACGGAGAGGTGACTGTTCTTCAAATCAAATCATATAAAAAGAGCTAACTTGATTTGATGATCCAAATAACGCCTCTTTGCGTTCACAGATATTCCCTTGGAACAGTATTAGGTTACCCACATTCGCACATCCTACTAGGTATAATATCACAATCCATCCAAACCTTACTACACTGGAAGTCAAAGGTAAGGAAGAATGCGGCAATTCTTTGCTGGAAGTGAAATTAATACTGCCACTTTGTTCTTCAAAGGTCAAGTGACGATCGAGTTCTCCGTCGACCGGGATACTAATTTCATCGTCTTCCATAGCAAGAACCTGACAATAACTGAAAAAGTAGGTACCGAGCGAATTGTTGAAGGTGTGATTGGTCATGACTAATTGGATTTCTGTTTTGTCTAGATGGTGCAGGACCGGAAAGGTCACCGATTGAAGATCTCCAGACTTCTCGAGTACCCCCGGCATCAACAGGTCTACCTGGAGTTGGAGGAGAGTAAGTTCCGCAAAAAGGGTAATTACACCGTTCACTTGAGATTCGTCTCGCGATTATCCACCGAATTAGAAGGATTCTATCTGAGCAACTACGTGACCGCCGATGGCGAGAAGAGGTATCTATCGACTGATACTCTGAAAGAATCTCATTGAAAGTTCGGATTTCGTGAATCCATGGGTTCTGATTACAGATACCTTGCGACAACTCACTTCGAGCCTACCTACGCTAGGAAGGCATTCCCCTGTTTCGACGAACCGCACTTCAAAGCCAAATTCAAGGTCTCCATATTCCGAGACAGGTTCCACATATCGCTCTGCAACATGCCTGTCATGAATACCGAAGATGCAGGGTTTTACATGGGTACAGGGCTGGTAAGTATATGCAAACGTCTCTTCAGAGACATTCCGGCAATTTGTTGGGGCAATCCCCTTTTTGTCGCAAATGGGCTTCCGCTGACATCTGCTGACCCTTTCCTATCCCTGATCCACGCGCAATCAATATCACCCAATACCACCTCATTATTTGCCGAAGTCACGAAAACAACTCACACGAAAACACGTCACGTATATTCTTGCACCTGTTGCATTTAGTACCTTACGTACCTATCGGTTATGAAAGTTTCAAGAATAAGTAGGTGAATGAAGCGTCACCCCCTGCCTCGTCATAAGGGTCATCGATTTATCGAATGTGTTCCAGCTTAGGGACGACTTCCAAGAGTCCGTCCAAATGTCGACCTACCTGGTTGCCTTCATCGTCTGCGATTTCAAGCGAATCGATGCGATGACCTCGAGGAACATCTCAGTCAGCGTTTACGCCCAGGAGTCGATGCTCTCTCAGGCACAGTACGCGCTAAACACGGCCATCCGGACGATGGACTACTTCGAAAACTTTTTTGGAGTGCATTACCCTCTGCCGAAGCAAGGTAACCTTAAGTGAGAGGCAGTCTCAACATTTAAGTTTCCCTGTTGAGGGATTGCCTTGGAATGTCAATGAAGGGCTCCGAAGGTTCCTATCTCCGAGCCATTTCACGAGATTCTTCCCGACTGTCCTTTATTAGACAAGCTCGACCTGCCTTGAATACTAATAGATCTCTTCCCTCCTCTACTCCGAATAGAAGTCATAACTAGCAATCCATTTCTAGATCTGATAGCGATCCCGGACTTCGGGTCTGGGGCTATGGAGAACTGGGGCCTGATAACCTACCGCGAAACCTCGATCTTGTATGACGAGAACGAAACCTCAACGACCGGGAACGAGTGGGTGGCGGTGGTTATTGCTCATGAAATAGCTCACCAATGGTTTGGCAACCTGGTCACCATGAAATGGTGGAACGATCTCTGGCTGAACGAGGGCGCGGCCAGCTACTTTGAGTACAAAGGGGTCAACAACATTTCGCCCCAGTGGAACATGATTGACCAGTTTATTTTAGACAAGATTCAGCCCGCCCTCCACCTGGACGGATTAAAGAGCAGCCACCCCATCAGCGTCCCGGTGAAAGACCCGTCCGAGATTGAGAGCATCTTCGACACCATTAGTTACAGCAAAGGCGCCTCTATTTTCTACATGATGGAGGGTTTTCTGGGAGAGGAGATTCTGAGGAACGGGCTAAACGACTACCTTAACACACACGCTTACGGCAATGCAGACACCAACGACCTCTGGGCCGTGTTCACGAAACACGCCAATCACAGCTTTGACGTAAAGGTGAGTGGCTATAGGTGTACTAGATTCTTCGATTATTGACGGCGAGTGGGTTCGAGGGGTTTATTGGTGTCAGATGTTTACGGGCTGTGGAGGTTTATTGCCAGAGGCAGGAGGTTTTATAGAGTTTGGAAAGGTTGAGTCGATCGATCGACTGGCTAATGAGGCTGTGATTTATCGACAGATGATAATGGACACGTGGACCCAGCAGAAAGGGTTCCCTTTGATCACCATTTCCAGGGAGACGAACACAATCACGGCTTCACAGAAACGGTTCCGCATCGTGTCCAACGAGAATGATACAGACACTGAATCTAAGTGGTACATTCCGTTGAGTTACTACACTGACAAGGAACGGGATTTGATTCATAATATTTGGATGAATATGTCAGATGGTAAGTCGACTTTGCGTCAGGGTGTAGTAAGGTTTCAGTTGGAGATCTTAAGACCCTTCGAATCAAGAACACTGCTTACACTTCTAATGATCTAATTATTCTACAGCAACATTCGAAATCGACGAAAATGTGGAGTACATCAAGTGTAACATTAACCAAACTGGATTCTATCGGGTGTCCTACTCTGATGATATGTGGAACGCGATCATTTCTACTCTGGAAAAAGACCACACGCTTTTCAGTCCAGCAGATCGCGCAAATTTAATCGATGACGCGTTTACTCTATGTGATGCAGGGGAACTGAACGCATCCATCCCTCTGAGACTCTCCTTGTATCTCATGAAGGAACGAGATTACATTCCCTGGTATACCGCACTTAACTATTTGCAGGCTTGGAAAGAGAAGCTGAGCGAGAGCTCGGCATACAAAAAGTACATTGACTTCATGAAGATGCTCCTCACGCCGGTTGCTGAGTGGGTCGGATGGGATGACGAGGGTCCACACTTGAAAAAGTCAGTGTAGATATATATATAGAGAACCCAATCGAAGTTTCCACGCACTCACTGATATTTGCTTCGTGTTGCAGGTTACTGAGGAACGTGGTCTTGCAGAGAGCAGTGGATCTGCGGATTGAAAGTATCGTCAATCCAGCAAAGATGCTCTTCAAGGGTTGGATGACGAAGAACACTCGAGTCGCGCCAAACATCCGTGACGTCGTTTACGGAGCAGGTAATTCCATAAAACGAATCAATCTGTAATGACGAGTAGAGGAATCCTATCGACGAGAGCTTACGAGAATATATTAATGTCGATTTGGCCGTGTTTGCTCCCGTTCCTGAGACTCCAAATTAGAATTTTTGGATTCATAATATCTTCTTGGATCTTAATATCGCAGGATGAATAATATCTTCTTCTGATCTTTTCCAGGTATCAAGTTCGGAGGGCAGAAAGAGTGGACCTATTGTTGGAACAAGTACAGCAAGTCTCAGATTCCCAGCGAGAAAAAGATCATGTTACAAGCCTTGGGAGCCAGTGCCGACCCCTGGTTGCTGCAAAGATATCTCCTGCAGACTCTGGATCGTGAGAAGGTCAGACCGCAAGACGTCGAGGTGGTGATCGGTGCTGTCGCCAACAACCCCGAAGGCCGCTTCCTGGCTTGGAGACACCTCAAGGCCTACTGGCCCCACCTGCAGTCAATCTTCGGCAACGGATCCCTAACCATGGGTGGTCTGATTTACGTCATCACATCGAGATTCTTCACGGACTACGACCTTAAGGAGGTACCCATCCTTTCGTAACCACTGAACCATGGTTGCCTTTTGCTTCATGGTACCCTAACTCCTCTCTTCCTTCAGGTCGCAGATTTCTTCCACAAAATCGATGTAGGCAGCGGTCAGCGGATGCTCGAGCAGAGTCTGGAGATCATCCGCTTCAACATCCACTGGGTGGCGCAAAACGCCGACTCGATCGACGATTGGCTGACGATCTACCACAATTCCACTGGCATCTAAGGTCCGTTCGTAACCTGAGGTCTCGCAGGAAGCAAAGACAATACTGCAAAGTTCTTCGAAGGGGTCCAAAGCTGTCTGACGTATACGAACCAAACCAACCGAAACCAGCGCGATACGAGCAAGCCCGGACTTGTCGTGCAAGTGGCCGACCATTTGACTCAAGTAAACGATCCTGCCAGTAGAATTTCGCGAGGAGTTAAGCTTTAAGAGTAAGACTGCCAATAACGACGTATCAGGCACTGCTGGGCGAACGGGAACTGGGGGGACGGATCTGTGTAAAAATAAACGACACCTGTTACGCACTTGCACGCTAGTATCATATCAGAAACAAAAGAGACGTGCAATTACGAACGGAGACCCGAAGCAAGTCCCGACGATGGTTCTTCTATCGCCGCGCCACTGGCGACCTCTAGCGGTATCCCGTTAAAACGACGCGTAGCGCTCGTCGTCACGTTCCCATGTCGGCATAACCTCAAAACACCGTTTTAACCTAAAAACTTCTGGAAAAAGTTAGATCCAGCTGGGATGGCGTGACGACGAGTACCCTTAAGCATTTCATCGATACCTTGCGTTCGTGTGTACTAACTACGTTACGCTTATAGACATAGCAGCCGAGTATATTTTGTAAAAGTATATCCTTCTGTTACGCCGCGGGTCCTGTTGAATTCGACGTCATCCAATGACGGCTTTCGAACGTCAGCTCGACGATTTCAGTCTTCGAAAACAGGTGCGTTAGGTTGTAGTCGTGTGTTCCGTTGCTTTAGTCGGGTAGCGATGAACCGCGTCAACGTTGTCTGAGTCCTTCTCATCGTAGGGTGAACTTTCGTGCTACACATCCGTCGTATCGTAACGTACTGGTAATCGAACGGGCGATGGAAAGCAATCGTCGTTTTCGCCGTAGGGTGTCGATTACTCGTACCAGAATTGTGCCACGCGCATGTATGATATGAAAGGAAACTGATCGACGTTACGATTCCCGTGTAAAGTAGACGTAATATATAGAGAATGATATTTTAATACAGGACAAATGTGTACGATATTTTAAAGTGTGGTATGTATACGTAACTTAGGCTCAAGTCGCTTCGAGGAGACGGACTTCTTTCTGATCGTAACTCTGTAAGGTAACGAGTATCCAACCAACGTATATAAGTAGGTACGGTAATGACGTAATTCCAGTGTTTGAAGCGCCTAATTTAATGCGACTCGATTACTGCACGTGGTCAAGACAAATTCCCGTAAAAAGTATCTAAGCAAATCACGAGTACAGTGATCTATGATTTTTAATGATATGATCAGTCTTTAAGGATACACTTAATGAGATGTCACCTTTATGGAGAAACAACTCGCAAGGAAATAACTAAGGAAATTTGATATTGATTCGAAAGATTTATTTATTATCGTGCGAAATTTTTATTAATTGTGCGAAATAATGGATATAGACTTTGAATTCTTATCAATATCGGCACGAAATGATATTGATAATGATGCAAGAGCAACTCTAAGTCGATAATGATATGGTATCGAATGTAAATCGGTGTCGATATCCAAGATATGATACCGGCACTATACCGATATCGATACGTCATCAACACAGAATCGATATCGATCTTGATATTGATTCGTTAGCGATACTCAATCGATATCGATACCTTACGATAATATCGAATATTATGATACAGAATCGATATTGATATGAAATCGGTGTCGAATACTATACGGATATTGACGCTAAATTGATATAGATATCGGTTTTTGATCGGTGCAAAATATCACGCTCATATTGATTGCCTGGAAATAATCAGTATCAATGACTACGATATAATCGTTACCGATGATATCGATATGATCGATATCGGTGACGATATTCGATATAACTGATATTAATGTCTTGGATGTAATCGATATCGAAGATATTTGATACAATTGATATCGAAGTGCTCGATATAATCGATATCGATGTCCTCGATATAATCGATATCGATTATTTCGATATAATCGATAACGATTATTTCGATGTAATCTATATCGATGATTTCAATATGAAACCAATAAATCATCGTATATTCTTATGTATAGTGTTGCTTTTCAACAACGTCATGTGGTTTTGTTCTCCAATGTAAAGGACGCATGGATGACGATCTTGATACGATTTTCAGCATCTTAAGGTGAAGTAACTAATTAATCATAACCTCATTTTGAACGATTGTCACAAATATCTTAATTTTATTTACATACAAAATCAGGAAATAAGTTTCAATAATCGTTAAACAAATTCGTCGTAGCTGCAAAATTAGTAAGTGAAAAATACATTGCCAAAAAAATGGTTTGTAAAACTTTTCGCCTTAAGGACACTGACCTAACCTATCAGGATCGCCGTTATCTTTGTTTTCGTTAGGAATTTCCTCGGTGGATGTGTGCAATAACTACGTCGTAGTGTAACTATCACTTCTTTATTCGAACGAAGACCAAGCATTGAATTAGTTTTTACGAAAATCTGGATCCAAAAGGGATCGCAAAACAAGTTTTTACTGCATATTTCTACAGTGTTCCCAGGAGACGAAACTCCAAACGAGTCAGTCGAAACTACGTAGCAAGACATTTGTAATCTGCATTGATCCTTCCTACCGAAATCTCGAATCAGGGTCGAAAACTGCATTTCCAGTAAACTCTCTCTTTCCCGTCGCTCCGTCTTCTATCTCTCTCTTTTTCTCTCTCGGACTCTCACTTTTGTAAAACAACCATTTTGATAACAAAAAGGAACCAGTGTATGGAATTGACGGCGAATGTTGACAAGTTTGAACCCAGGAACACTTTACCTCGGTAAAATTAACATATTTTGGCAATTTGTCGAAAATATATTTAAAATATATTCAAAGCGTATGAGACATTTGTGAAAAATATATTGGACATATGTTCGGAAAAAAATATGCTGCAAGTACATTGGGACTATATTGAAAATATATTGGACGTATATTGAAAATATATCGAACAAATGTAAAAAATATATTAGACATATTGGAAATGTGTTAGAAATATGTTGGAAATATATTGGAAGCAAATTGCCAACACATATGTTATTTTACCAGGAACCTGCTTTTTATAAACGACGAACCCCTGTAAATATTGACGAGGCGAACGAAATCCTTTGATTGTCCGGTCTATTAGATTTTGATATACATTTATCGCATGATTGACGAGTCAACGCACAACTAAAGTGAACTTGATAAGTGTAAATAGCCTATTTTTACACTCGAGTTTTCCCTCTTGTCGTTCAAGCGCAATCTTCAGTTGGTACCACTGTTCCGAACACAAACTGTTTCGCCCCTTGTTTCCCTGATTTCACGACTGTTACAAATGAAAGGTTTATTTTTGTATAAGACGCAAAGTTATATTTTCACGTTGTTAACGGCGTTGTGTTGCATTGAATTGACGCGTGGGTTGTCTATTTTTTGTGCCAAAGCGAGGTTGAGTTTGCAGCGCCATCTGCAGGTGGCGCCACCGGCGAGGCACCGTGGTGCAACGTAGAATCGATGTGGTTACGGTGCGCGTTGGCTTTGTAGGAGTAAGATTCGGTCATGTTACATTATCACGTTTTACGTAATGAGCCGCGGCTTCGTGCAACGATTATTCACATGACTTTAACTACTAACTGTACGTTTAACACGAGCAAAAATGTCTCGAAACTTCGCCATACTTTTGCCGACGCGGCGTGCGTCGGTCTCGACAATTATACGTTGTACTTCGACATACTAATAACTATTTTGTTGTAGTCTACGCGACATTGTGAGATGAAGACACGTGTACAAGTATACAAATTGAATATATATTATATGTTTAAAGTATACAATTAAGTAGTTTTATTTTAACCTTGCAAATTCTTCTTTTTATTTTGCGGTAAAATTGTTTGAGGAATGAACAGAAAAAAAATTGTTTCTTTCTCTAATTCGGCTTAAAATAGGTATTCCCTATTGTTTGTACTAAAACTGGATCAAAAGTGGATTTCAGTTTCCAGTGTATCCTCCCCCCTCTAATTATCCCGAAAAATGATGTCCGATTGGGGTTTAAACCAGCGAATTTAACCCGTCAGTGGGCGCTCGAAAAATAATTACGTCAATGGGCTCGCGTCGGTCCTTTCGATCGTATTCATTATTGGCGTGTAAAGTCGTGAAAAAATCTGCACATTACATACAATTATTGTCTATGTATAAAAAAATGCACGAATCAGTTAACAAATGTTTACAAATATATATATCATGTTTACGGAAACATGTACTTTTGCTTTTTTTAACATTAAAGTGATTCAATATCAAAAATTGATTAAAATGAATGCAAACGAAATGTTTGACCCATTTGAGGTTAGAAATAAAATACGAACTTTCTCATCATATTTATGTAAAAAATAAAACTAACCTTATCTTGATGGTATAATATCTAGTTGTCACTTGAATTAAATTAGATCTTAAGGACTTGAACCAAAAAAATTAAAGAATTATTTTCTTTTTCTATTCTAACCAATTCAATAATATTCTGACTGCAGCAATTTGAATATGGTTATGGGACTTACAATAGTTGTCATTTAATTTACTGATTTTGCATGTTACCTTGTATTTGCATTAAGGTGAGTCCTCGTATATGTTTAGAGTTTTTCTAGCATTACTTTGACCTTTTATTACCACAAATATAACAGCATAATCGGACAAACTATCTGTCTAATTTAAATTACGTAAATGAATGCCACGAATATTATAACAAAAGAAGGTAAACATTATTATGCAATTTTTTGCTCCGAAAATTTACTACATTTTATTCTTAATGGGTTAATTTCTAAAAATGTTATTTCCTGAAAACAATATTTAAAAATAATAATTTTGAATGTAATTATTCTCTTGAATGTAAGCGATATTAAATTAAATGAATGTAAGAAATTGTCCAGTATCTTCAATTTCATGTATTTTCATTTCCCCTAAAGATTTTTAGATACAAAAAAACTTGGCCGGAGGCACTACGGTGTAACCTTATTTTCATTTTCCCTAAAGACATACTACCATCCATACACCAGCGTCAGAAGTGTTACTTGCAAACGGGGCAGTTCTTTCGTTATCAAGTGTGTAACGTCGACGTATATACATAAATTACTGTTATGAATCAAAATCACATATTGCTAGTATGTGATTTTGATAGTATGTGAAAAAATGTTTAATATATCCCGACCTCATAAAACTTGGAAGTGTACAAAATGTTATAATGTCGCGTAAATAAGGTTATAATCTAGTGTAGTAAATGTTACTTTCGAAATAACGTATTCTAGACCGTATTTCAACCTTCTCTGTGTAACATTCCAACATTTTGTATATTTTCATGCTGTAAGTTGCTTTTGTGATACTTTTTCCAACTATAAAAGTCATGCGTTTTGTTTCATTGCACGAGGCTCATGCAAAAACAAATACAAGGATTACATCGCGCTGCATAAGTGACGCATAAAGTGAAAATTGCTGTTGCGTTCAATGTCAATAAGTTCCTTTCACCGCCATGAAAAATAATGCATGAATATTTTATTCTTCCGTTTTACCTAAAAATTCTTCTTCAAACTTTAAAACAGTAATCATAAAAAGTTAAATTCCAGATTTCTAAATTGATAAATTTTAAAGATCTAAAAAAATCCCAAATACCAAATTTCTAAATACCAAATGGATTTTCAAAAAATGCAAAGTTCTTCAAAAATCACAAGTAAAGAAATTAAATGAAACAATTCTAAAAACAAATCCCAGTAATCTATTTGAAATCAAAGTGCTCCAGAATCCAAATTACAAAAATCTAAATTTTAGGACTTCAAGTTTCAAAACCGTATCAACATTTTTTAACGCAAATATAAAATGTCTTAAGGTGTTGTCGAACGGTCTGAGCAACTCTCAATCGCTCTTCATTTAACTTTTTACTCAATTTTAGTCCAAAGTTCTTACACAAACAACAAGTATTTAGAAATATTAACAAGACAAAGATAGTCAATAACCTCATTTGGCGTTTTAGAACGTATTCAATGTTAAGTAAATGAGGGGCGCTCCTCTACAGTACACCGTTCGCGTAAAATGTTTATAGTATACCAATGAGGGGTTAAAATCCTATGTAAAAATGTCATTTTTATAAATCAAAGAACTTTGGAAATCAAAAAAAAGAAGAACAAAAATCAAAAACTGAATGATTGATTTTCTTTGAAGAACAAAATAAAAAATGTTGAAGAACCAAAAAATCAAGCACATTGAAAATGTCTTAGAGATCCGAAACACAGTACGCTAATCAATCGAAACAAAGTTGGTTCAAAAGTACGATTGTTCGTATTTGCACTTACTTACGTTTCGCGAAAAAAAGGAGCCTGATGTTTGCACACGCAGCCGCGATAAACTGTTTGACTCATCTTGTTCGGATTGTTTTTAATCGCGGTGGAAGAAAATCGAAAGAAAATGGTATCTGTGTGCACAATCGGTCACGTGCCGCAGCCAGACACCGAGAACTCGCCGGTAACTTGTGATAATTTTGCATTACCGCGATCATAATGGAAGTGCAAGTGGAAAGTGGGGGAAGCCAGCCAGCGAGATGAGTGAAGTGTGAAGACTGAATTACGTAAAACCAATTTCCATTATTACGATCGTATTCATAATAACACAACAGTTTTCAGCTGTTTCTTCAACGGAGGCAAAAAAGAGAAAATATAGCTTCCAGGTTTTTGAAATAATTGTCTGCTAATTTAAATCAACTTTTTTTTTCTCTGTCTAAACGAGAAATACGTCTGTTTTTATTTGACGAAAAATTTTAATCGAAGATGTTTGAGGATGGATTTAAGGTGGAAAGTTTGCATTCGTTATTTTTTCAAAATGTTACCGTAGTTGCGGAATTTTTCGGATGAGTCATAACGATTTTTACGCAGTTAAAAATGTCAGAACAAATGTCGATAATCGGTTTTAAGGTGTTTCAATTGTGAACAGAGATTTTACGATGTTAGGCCTGGATTTACTTTACTTTAGATTTTTTTAATTGAATCTTAAGATGAAGATGAAAATTGTAAATTGTATTGTGACTAAACGTTTTTATCGAAAAGTAAATTTGTAAATAGGTAAAACTGCGGGACTTTTTGTTAAATTTTTCATTAAAATGTTGAATCATCAACTTTTCAGTCTCTCTTTTGCGTATTTTTACACAGTAATCTTACGGATAAGACATCGGTTTCATTGAAACGATTTCATTGAAACGAACTGTCTGCGTTCCTTTATGGACGTTATATCGCAGCGAGAAAAAAATGTTTTCATTGTTTATAATGTAACAAATTATATTATAATTTATCGTGTCGAATTTATCTGAGGTTATCGATTATTTTTTATGTTGGTGTCATATCAATTTCTGTTATCGTAAAATAAACTGTCGGTAAAATAGAAAGTGTAACTGTTCTATTCGCAAAGTGGTATCGCTGTTACAATGATAAATCTATTACATCTGTTGTTATCAATTAGTGTATTTTTAATTAATTTAATTTTAAGCTTTTTCATATTTTTAAACAATATTTTAATCCTTCAATTCATTCAAATTCTAAATATTAACTTTTTTTAGGTAAACCAAAGATTTTGAAAATCTTTGGTTTACCGTATTGGAAATACTTTTTAAAGTAATTTTCCTGTCTGCAATTTGTTATCTCGAGAAACAGACTTTAACAAACTTTAAACGCTATCTAGAAATTGTTTGATGCGTTGTTTCACTTAATGTTCCAATTTTCATCTGATTTAATTTGGCTTACGAGATGTACTTACTGCGTGAGGAATATTTCGAATCTGTTAGCGCAAAGACTAAGCTCAGTGCAAATGCACCGAATGTTCTGCATATTCTGTAGACAGAGACAGATCTCGTAACTGCCAGTAATAAATTAGTCAAAAATACTTGCAATTAAAGTAGTTCGGTCTGATAAAATACGTTGAATTTGTTCTAAAACCTACATATTTTAATTTAATCAGTGTTTCTAAGTGTATTTAGGTGCTTAAAACATACCCTTACCGGATTAAATTTTGAAATATTTGATTTCGAAAATGACGATTTTAACACAGGCTTTTTATGGGGCACACATGAAAACTGCGAAAAATCCTTAAAAATACGTTGAAATATCAAATAAAATCTATCTCGTAAAGACAACAGTATAAACATGTGATTTGTTTTAAAAATTGTATATCTTTCCGTACTTTCTTGTCCGTAAACGTTATATCGTATTCATTTTGATAGTAAACAGTTCGAAACAAATTTATTTCTTGATAGTTTATATGAAAATAAGTAAAGATAAAATTATTTTTTCTTTGGAAATTATGTGTTTTCAAAGAAATAATATCTAAAAGAAAAAATTA
>JABFPB010002352.1:0-20449 GCA_022817645.1 Ceratoteleas bidentatus
CGCGCGCTTAAATATATCGTCATATCTCAATTTCTGCAGTACAGATTTCCCTCGTCTTTGACATACATATTCCTGATACTATTAAGAACATTTCCCTCGCTGCAACTATGGTCCTAAAATCAATAGTTTTCGAGATATTTGAATGAAAAACCAATGTTATCGTCACAGCGGCGGTTGTTTGTATTTAGAGGCCCACGGAGCGCAAATCCTGTTATTGCCCGTGGCCCTTCAATTCCAAATAAGATGGATGTTATTCAGAAACATTTGTACTTAGATACTGGGATTTGGAAACGCCAAATCCCAGTATTGTATTCGGGTACCCCCGTATTGTATTTCCGAATACATTTTTGTTGAAAAAAATTGGGTTGAAGAGGGAATCAAACTCCCGACCTTGCATATGAGAAGCCCTGTTATCTAACCACTCAAGCATCTGGTAAAGAGCGTTTTAAAACATGCATAACATATTTCATTAGAGTATTTCCACACTGAGTTACAAAATTCCCGTAACTGGGATTTTTCCGCGGATTTTATCAATCGGATATTTCCAAACTGAATTATGGAATGTCGTAATAGCTTATTTAATGCAGATTTCATCACGGAATTTCCGAATTGAGTTACGAAATGCCCGAATGCGTTTTTTCCGCGGATTTCATCATTTGAAAATTTATAAACTGAATTTTGGAATGTGCATTGGCTTACTTAATGCAGATTTCGTCAGAGAATATCCGATTTGAGTTACGAAATTTCCGAATGGGATTTTATAAATAAATAACTGTCATAACCGATTTAATAAATTTCGTAAGCGGGTTACAACATTTCGGAAAGAATTCAATTTTTAATTAAGTTAATCAATAATTATGGCTCCAAATGTAAAAATAATTCAACAATTTTTGCAAAATACCCCATGTAGGAATATTTCGAAAAACTCGCTCGGGAACGTACGATGTTTGATTCTAGTAATATGTAATAGGGCTGTTGATTTCCTCCGAAGTTGTGAAGGTTCGAAGATTCGAATAATAACCCTAATAACACACGATAAATGAATCGCTAGTGATTCGATGTCGACATTTTAATCGAATCAACATTGATTCAATAACGAGAAACTTTGCAGTCATTGGGTATGTTCTAAAACTTACTGGAAGTACTTCAAAAATGGTTGTGTCTCTGTCACTCACAACATAATTCATATTTCTATCTTATAGCCGCAGTACTTGCAGTAGGTTTTAGAACGTAGCCAATATCGATTCGATGCCTAAATGTAAGTCGGATCGACATCGAATGGACATCGATAATTCGATGTTGATTCTATATCGAATCTAGCTTGATTGCAGCTTGGTTCCAGGTCGACGGCTCAATATCAAATCGATGTTGATTCATGCTGGAATCCACATTAATTTGATGTGAACGATTCAATGTCAAAACGACCTCGATTAAGCTTGACTTGAACTGGAATTGAATTTCAGGTTCAATGAGAAATGGAACTCGGTTAATAAATCCATTTTAGCGAATAGTTTGATATTCGCTCAAATGAATTTCGTACTGTGAGAGCATGAAATTTGTATGCTTTAATAATCGAGCTCGATTCGAGTTCCATTTCTCATTGAACTCGAAATTCAATTCCAGTTCAAGTCAAGCTTAACGAGGTCGTTTTGACATTGAAACGTTCACATCAAATTAATGTGGAATCGAGCATGAATCAACATCGATTTGATATTGAGCCGTCGACCTGGAACCAAGCTGCAATTAAACTCGAATTGATATAGAATCAACATCGAATTATCGATGTCCATTTGATGTCGATCCGACTGACATTTAGGCATGGAATCGTTATTGATTGCAAAGTTTCTCGATATTGAATCGATGTTGATTCGACTAAAATGTCGACATCGAATCAATGTCGATTCAATTATCGTGTGTTATTAGGGTAAAAGACACTGGCAAAACCAGAAACCATTAGATCAAACCATTAGTCCCATATGCAATTTTTTCACAGAGAAAAGATAATTTCAAAAAGTGTGAATAATTTTCATTGAGAATATGAGATATCATATGAATTCTCATATGAGAAATCATATCAATTTCACATATTAAAACTCATATGAGAAATTTCACAGAAAAGATTCAATAGATTTTGTAAGTTATTATTACAGCGTTGGAACGATAATGGAACGTAAACGGAACGCTATAACGTTCCGATTCATCCTACAGTGAGCGAAGACGCGACAAATGACAATACAGAATTTGTCAAGATAGCTGCAATTTATTCCACGAAGAGCTAACTCAATTATCTGGATCTATTCGACTAAATAATTCAGTAGAGTAAAGTGAATTTCGACCAGCGGAACATTTTTCTCTGCGCAATAAGCCGGAACTTTCAACCCTTTTAAACGAAAGTACAACTTTCTATCCAATCGATAACGGGTTTCGTTTTTGTCTGCAGCCCTCGAGTTGGCTCAATTATACAATCACATTGTTACTGTTTTGACGCGCGTTTATGCATAATACGAGTGCCACTCTCTTGACCCGAAACTCAAGTCGCCAAGAAAGGCTCCAAGTTCTTGTACGCGCGGAAACAAGTTAGCGAAATCGCATCGGCGTTTGACGTGCAATTGCAACGCTACCTGTCGTTGAATCGGGCGAACTTACGGTAAAAATGGCGGCAAGCCTTTTAGCGAGCACTCCGTCGCACCAAAGTTACGCCAAGTTAACGACAATGTAACTGTGACAACTTGAGCAAATTATAATACATAAACTTCGCGACAAAACAATGGCAAGCTTTTCGTCGGGTAGTCGCTTTGAGTGACGCATGGTTAGACGCGAGGTAATGGCGCACCTTTGTGCACATTTTATTGCATAAACTTCGTAATTAAACCACGACGAGAGCGTAGTCTTACATTTTAATTAGCGCTCTTTCCTTCGAAGGCGCGACCTCTACTGGCAAACGGACGCTAAGAAAGTTTAAGTATCACCAGTAGCCATCTGTAAACATCCCTCGAACACGAAGGGCAGAAAATACTAGTTTTGATGGAGGAAAAATGAAAATCCTTGTCGGAGATGATGAATGGGAATTGAAATTATTTTTTTAGAAAGACGTATTTTTGTGACACTTACACTTTATATGCATTTTTTACCACGAACCGTATGAAACCGCTAAAATATGTCATATATACTCTCTAGGTTTTTAGAAGTAAATATATCTTTCATTTATGAGATATATGGTTTAACGTGAATCTTTAAACGCTTCAAAATGTGAATCTACAACTACTTTTCTGTGATATATTTCTGGTGATAAAACTAGATAAGTCCATACAAGTGTGGATTGTACACTGAGGAATCTAATTCGTAAAAGCTGCGAAAACTTTACAGCTTTTACGATATATGACGTAAAGTTTACGAATTTTTCGTAGCTTTTACGATATTTCTCGTAAAGTGTACGAATTTTTTGCAGCTTTTACGATTTAGTTTTCTCAGTGTACATTTTTATGTATATTTTCGTTGAGTGACATTAAAAACACTGGACTTCCACCTTAAATAAAACCACAGAGAAAATCAAATTGCAGTCGATATTGTAACGTTTACAATTTCAGTCTTATCTGCTACAATGTAGCACGTATCCTTCGCAGGCTGTCTTCTGCTTGAAATGCTATTCTATTCAGAATTGTCAGTAACCCAGAAAATAGCTTCAAATAACTCAAAACAACTCAACCCTAAAATTTTTTTTCGCCGACAATCAGCTTCGTACGATCCCCGCTTCGTATCTACGCGAAGCGCCGCGGGTAAAAAGTAAATCATATTCAGCATCGCAACACCTTTTAATCAACTGCTCCGGAACTTTCTCCATTAGAAAAGTGCAACTTCAATTTTGGCAAGTTTAATCCGTGTAACTCTTGCTCCGCGGAAACACACCCTCCGCGAGCCTCGGGAGCACAAGTTAACAAGAAATATTGTCTGCAAATAAGCGCGCACAATGTTTCACGCGTGACGCGTCGCCTTTCCTCATTTTGCGCTTTAAATCAAATCGTAATCCGCGCGCTTTTTCGGATCCCGGCGCAACAACTCCCCTGACAAATTGCCGGCTGCCGATCGGCTCCTTTTTCCGCCCGGCGCTATTCATTATACGAATCGCGCGCAAAAACTCCTAACGTGCGTATCAAGATTTACGCCAATAACGAAGAATCTATATCGCGCGCCAACGTAGTCGCCGATACGCATATGTTTTCGGGCATTTGCATATCGTTTACGGGCCGGGGTGCTATCGATGGACGTGTCACGATCCGCCGAAATTGAGAGAAAGATTTATTGAGATTCGGCGCAACCCTTCCCTTTGTCGCCCCACAGTCCGATAACAAAACCATCCTTCAATTTACATCCGATTGCGGCACTTTCGATTAACAAATCCAATCGGCTTTTTACGCGCGCCGCAGCTTTGCTTGCGCTTTAATTAAATATTCTTGTTTAACTCTAATTTTATACTTTAATCCCCTACGAAGCAGTTTTTGTGCATCCCTTTCGCGTCGATCGGGGTTTATCCAGTTTCATTTGGACTCGTTGTTGATAGGATTAAATTTGTTAATCAACATAAGACTTTTTTGTAATTATTGAAAACGTTTGAAAAACTGTGAAGAGTTACAAACATTGAGACTCTTCAATAGCGTTTTTTCCAGCCCAAATGGTGATGATTTTACATTAAAAATAAATGTAAATGTCTGAAAAGGTATTTCAAACGCTAACATTTTCAAAAGCTATCACTCCGAAAGCAAATTTTGGCGATGAAAATAATAAAATTAATTAGAGCCCTACAAAATGTTTTTTTACTTTTGATATCATTTTACTCTCAGTTCAGTTCAAAAATTATCTCCAATTGAAGAAAAGTCCTCTATACTCTTCCTTATTCTACGAGAAATAATTTTAAATCTCCCCATCATATCAATCAGCATTCAAAAAGGCGAACCGGAATCTTCCGAATGCAAGCCGTCGCGTCCGATTACAAAGTCGCTCCACTTTTGCCGATCCACTTAGCAAAAATGTTTATTGGAAGCAAAGGAACAAAATTGCCGTCGCGCAATTCATTTTAATCCGCCAATTTCTTCCGCGAGATACTTTCGCGCGACATTTTTACTGTCGAAAACAGTTCGCCCATTACGCGCGAATAGTTTCGGCAGTCGCATTTACATTTTGAGAGAAGACGTTTTGTAAATCGTAATTACGTATTTGGACGGCGGTTAGGAAATTACGTTTCATTTCGTAAACGGCATGCAAATGCTCCCTCCGCCCCCGGCTATTTACTATCGACTTACATATTTCACGCAACTTCCGCCCCGTACGTTATGCAAAAATAATTTCACCGCGCGGCACCGTTTATGCATTCATATAATAGGAAAACGACTGAGCACACAAGCGCGGACTTTTATTTTTCGTGTTCGCCAACGAAATTCTTTGAAATATTAAAACCCATAATTCTTGACTCCTGAATCAAACGTTATTAAGTATAAATGCAGAGTTATTAAAGTAATAAAAGTGGCTGGCGCGCGCCGTCCGGAAAATGAAAGGATATTCGCGAGAGCCGAACTTGTTTTCGGCTTTAAGACAGAATTACGGCGCATTTTGATTTTGCCATTATCTTGTCCGGAACGGAATGACCGTTTTTTCGCCGCGCGCATTTTCCTTGACAAACAGAGCCGCGAAACAAGCGTCTCTTTTCATTCATTTGCCCGCGTTTCTCAAACATTTATCGGTCCATTTTGCGCCCCGAATCCTTTCATTTATGGAACAATGCGACATTGAAAAACGACGGTTTCAAAAGAACGGCCGAACAATAAATTTGATAATTGCTTTTTTCGGAAAAAAGGCAAGTGAACAATCATTTTTGGGTTTTGAAGAGATATTGATGAACTTTACATCGGAACAAATGGCGGTATCTTTAGTAAATTTGGATTTGTGGAAAATTGACTACTTTGGATGTCCGATTTATTATTTTTAATTAACTGGATGAAAAAGCGATTTGCAGAATGAAAAAATGGCAACCAAAAGCTTTTTGTTCTCTGTTCACGCTGTAATACTAACGAAAAACTGCAATTCTAGCAAACGTTCTAAAATGTGACAAAATAAATGTAGTATTACGGTGAATTGATTTTGATTGGTTGTACTTTATCAGCAATTTTCACGATAAAAATGTATGAAAAGGATTATTTTCTTAATCAAAAATAAACAATGATTGAACCTTTTTTCTACGGATACCTCTGAAATTGTCAGTGTAGTTTTATTGCTTTAATCATTTTTCCATTATTCGGTCATATTGCAACCATATTGTGGAATGAGGTTTCTGTCACATTAAAATGCAAATATTTCATTATTCCAATAAAATACTGATAAAATTAAAATGCAATAACTGTTCCTTCAATAAAGTCAGTTGCACATTATGTTGATTACTTTCACCATATAATAACCTTTGCTATATAACTTCAATAATTGCTGTGAACAATGTACAATGACATATTATTTACTCTAAAATTCACCTAATACTGTAAATTTACGTAAAAACTGTAATTTAAAATTTGCTCTGTGATTATTTCCGCAGATCATTTAAGATAAAACTACTACACTGTGTTATTACTCTTCGACTCTAATTTTCCAGGGTATTCACATTAAGACGATTATATCAGTCATGTTGGTGATTAAAAGAGAAATATTATAAAATTTCAAATACTCTTTCAAAAGACGTATCTAACACTATCATTCTAAGAAAAAACCATTAAAAATAAGAAACTTTTTCCTCACTTTACTCCAAATGTTTTTCTTTTTCCATATTTGTATACAAACGAGGACATTTTTCTTTCACTTTTCTTTTATTTTGTTTATTTATTTTCTTATACGATCAACGTAACATCTTCAAATAATGTTTGAAACATACATTTACAATTGAAAACAATCTAAATAATTATTTTCAATAAACCATTTTAAAATAGTACCCAATACTGTTCAGAATGAACCTTATTACATCGAATAAGTAAACTTTCCCTAAGCCCAAAGCCGCTCTTATTTCAAATTTCATATGCACGTGTTTCCTTACAAGATTATTTCGGGCGCACCGAAAATCGAGCACACGTCACAGAATATCGCGATGCGCCGCAGCGAATCGCGTAATAGGACTCGCCGTCAGATTACGCGCGATTAAATGCGGAGCCGAGGTAACGGCGGGGGTGCCGGAAACGGGCGCGAAATTTCGATTCGCAGTCGCCAATTGTGACAACAGGGATAGACTGCCCTGGAATAAATTACGCTCGTACCGGAAATGGGAAGTAACGGCTGAGGCGAGATGGTGCGCGCGATAGCGACAAATTATACGTCTTCCATCGTAGCTTCCACCGAATCTAAGATCGCGCGAATTCACCGGGATTTATCGCCAACTTATTTAATCGCGGTCCGCGATATCGCCACGCGAAACACGAGTTACGCGCGCGAACGTCGTTATTGCGCGCGCCAAGACGCGCGCAATTTTCGCGGAGTATGCGATTTTTGCGCCGATCACTTTACGACGCGCGCCGTTGTTTACAGCCGAACTAATGGGATGATCGAATTTACGAGCGCGCCGGCGAATGAAAATAACGCGCAAAAACGAGAAACAATCGATAAGATTTACGCTGTGTTTGCGCGTGCGACGAAACGCGCAAGATTCAATATCTTTCGGGGTTTATTTTAGCTGCGTAAAAGTGTGTTGTGACTTGCGCCTTTTCCGAGCGAGGTTTTCGCAGGATTGACGTTTTCAATGTGGTTGCTGTAGCGAAAGAAAAGTCAGATATTGATTGGAGTAAAGTATGGACTGAATATCTGCACTGAGAAAAATCGTCGTTGAAAAATTACAAATTTTTTTCTTGAAAATAGGAAATTTACTAACACTGTAGAAATATATTATTTACATAATTATTTATAATATATATATATATATATGCTAAAGTTTCGATTATTTATGTTACTTTTAACGAATACTTGATTTTACAATGGTGTGACCCAATTAAATGTCCCAATTACGTTTTCGTTCACAGAATGTCTTCATAAAAAAAACTAAACAAAAAAAATTTTAATTGATATCTTTTTCAAATATCTCCTTTCATTTTCGTGTTTCATTTCAATTGAATATTTCTTTTTATTTTCGATTTTTCATTTTAACATTCGCAAATTCGTTAAACTGTTGTACAACTTTTCGTTTGAATCGGCTCCTAAGTTCACCGTAATTATCATTTCGCTTCAGCTTACAGAATGGGCAGAACGAACGAAAAGAAAGGAGCAAAAAGAAACAAGTGTCGAATACGCAAAGTTTAAATACCGTGTCCAATTTTTTGGCAGCGGCAGGGGCTCTGTAAACGAAGCCAATTTCGCGAGCCCTGCATTTAACTGGTCGAGTAACGGTGATCTAGGCGTCTACTCTATACAACGCTTATAAAACAATCCGAAATTGTAATTGCGTTGACAACTACTGCGCAACTTATGAAAACCAGTTCATTACGGAAACTGCAATGACTGCTTCCGCTAAAATTCGTAATTGTTTTCATAATTGATGCAGCAATTTAAAATTACATCTGGGGCTGACGAAATTTGATACACTTTTGGCAAACCAAGACATAAACTGTTTGTCATTATGCAATAAAATGATTAGGAGAAATATCATGTAAATTGCACAAAACTACCGTTTCTCGACTTGAGGAAGAGAAAAGATGGAAGAAAAAGTTGTCAGAAAAGGACTCTGAGTGAAAAGTCAGAGTCTGAGTTTTGAAAGTTTATTAGATTTATTCCACTTTACTAGACTGTCCCACTCTTAAAACATTCTATTCATCATAAATAATCTGTTTTTAATAAAAAATCACATCTTCAAGGATTTTACTTAATTATCTTTAAGCGTTAATTATAGGTTAAGGATCCGGGGCAGAAAGAGTTTTATTCGAAAACACTTCTTTTCGCAGAGTAGTTCAAAGTTTAAAAAAATGTTGCAATTTTTCAGACTTTTTCCAACCACTTTCAACACTTTTTCTTCACTTTATTTCTACAAGGGAATCATCCCCGAAATTTTTCATCCCCAAATCCTCTTCGCAGATATGAACACACTCCACTCAAATCCCGATTAGCGCTCTCCTGCCGGTAATAAAATTACCCCCGTACATCAAGCAGTAAACAACAATACATCAGCAAACCCTCCCCGATCCGTTCCTCCGTAAGAAGTCGCCGGGCATATATTTTCGTTCGACCGCCCCGACCGATAAATCTCGGCGTGGCCATTTTTCGCGGCAAGAAGCCGCGCGCTGAATATATTACCGCGCTTTTTGACTCATAAAATAATGTCCGCAAGAACGGCCGCCATATTTACTCCCCCCTCCCCCGAGAGGCTCCGCGAACTTCGAAACCAGGTCGCCGGTCTTTTTTTCACCTGTTCCGCCGGATCCAGGGACCGTTTCGGGTGTCGCAAGCTCGAAAAAAAAGCCACCGGCTAATGGCCGGTAATCTCGCAGACGAATCGAACGCGCCCAGCTAATTAACTATGCTCGTATAAACGTGATTTAAGATCGGCGCGTTTGTTGCGCAAATATATCGCCGCTGCTTAGTGCGCGCGCTCTTTTATTAGCGCTGATAAAGAGTATTAAAGGGTTTATTTTAATTAAAACTGTTAATGCTAAATGAGTAGTTAAAGTATTCGGGCGGCGGGGCGCAGGTGATTTACGAAGGTTAACTTAAATTGTCGGCTGACTTCCGGGGAGGATCGGGCGGGACGTTGTTTTAATTTATGCCTTTGTTTACCGTAGTTGCAGTGTTTCTTTTATTCGTCGTTTTCAAATTAAACAATAAGGCAAACGATTTATCTTCGATTCCGGTGGTGAGGAAGAGCGGCGCGGAGGAAAAAGTCGCGATTCGGAGAAGTCACGTGAAAGAAAGGGGAGTAGCGATTTTTATTATTCGGGGTGTTGCACGCTTTCAGGGGCACAATGCAAAGACGTATTTTATCGAATTCAAGCGGTTTCTCTGATAATTTAAGTTGATATACTTATTTTTCCGTTTAATTCTGTCGTAATGGAGTTTCCAAATTATCAAACTAGAAACAATTCTTCTAAATATAAATGTAACATATTTTTTGAAATAATAACAAAATTGTAATTATGAAAAACGGTATTATTTGAGAAAAACACTCTCTTGTAAAGTAAAAAATTTAATGTTCGCATAAAAATAGGAATTAACCTAATTATTATACAATGTACACTCCGAAACGAATTTCCAATTTTAATACGTGCGAATTAAGGGGGAACCCCCTTATTTTAGATTGAGGTGTACTTAATATAAAACGGCCAGCAATGCTTCTTTCCAGTGTTGCAACGTGCACACCATTTTACAACCTACACTTTTACTCCATTTTCCAGGCAATTTTCAATTTCTCGTACAAAGAACCTTATTTAACGCTCCAATCGGCAATAATTTATTTTGAATGTCGCTGGTTTGCAATGATTAATAACTGCATGAACTGGACTATAAAACGTGGACGTGTTCGCATTTAATAACAATTACCAGCAATCGAAGTGTAAAATTCCTTCCGTATTATTAAAATAATAATTTTACAATTGTATAGATTGCAGATAAACCATACAATTTATAATTAACAAACGCGAGCCGAATTCACAATACAATTTACAAAATTAAATTACTCGCAACAGAAAATCTCTCCATTACTTTCCGAAATATCTTTTAAAAAATACTACAAACATTAGTCTACTTTAAACTATTCAGACTCTTTCAGACTTTTCCATGCTCTTTCCACATATATCTAAACTTCTCCGATTTTCAAACATTTCTCGTACATTTTCAGACTCCTTCCAGCCGTATTTTACGTCATAAATTTAAATGTTTCAAAAAATGGCAGAAATCGAATTTAGTTGAAACAATGATCTATTCTTTTACCATAACAATTAGTTCGCCAAAACCACGATTTCGTAACTCCTAATAATTTAAGTTTACAATGCCGCTCAGTTTACCCAGTCTAAGAAACCCAGACACTCTCGTTAACGACATACGAATCGAAGGCGAAGTCCGAGAATCAAGGAGCCGCAGCAAATTAGATACGTTGAGCCCTTCTGCCTGGAACTTTGGTACATAGAACGCTCGGGTAGCAAAATAGACAAATCGCCTTTGTGGATTCAGACGGTCCACGCGATCCAGTCCGATCACCAATCCGACGAATTGAACCCGGGAAATATCGCAATAATAAGCAAGGGTCGCCAGAATCGACGACCACAACCGCCGAAATGAGTGTCTCTCAGATGTCTGCCATCAAAAAGGAAGAAAATGCACGGAAATAATTTCAGTCGCGGAATCACTTGCGCGAGGTAATTCGCGTGATTACAAGCCGCGTAACAAGTCCCGTGAACTTGCGTGGGGTCACTCTTTCGACCCCGACGATTTGCGAGAGGCGGCGAAAAATGCCAACCAGCCGACGACATTATCAATTTGCCTTTACGAGCCGATGCTTAACGTTTAAGGCAAACATCGTAGATTATCGCGAAATTTCTATTTAACGTTCATAGTATTATGGCAGTGTGTATTATACGCTATTTATTCTAACGTAACATGCTCAAAGATAATAGCTGTACTCCCATTTGAAATGACGAACGATTAACTGTCTCGAGACCATGGTAATGGGACTGGAGCGAGAGGTCGAGAAGCCACCAAGAGAGAGATAAAGGATGAAGAGAGAGAGAGAGAGAGAGGAAGAGAGAGAGAGAGTAAAGGGGCAGGAGATTGAACAAGTGAAACCAGTGAGTAGACACAAGCTGGGTCATATTATGGTAATGAATCGTTTTTCGGACGTATGCACAGCGCCGTTTCAATTTGGGGAAAACTGATTCCGCGTTTCTAAAGTTTTACCGAGAGACGGGCTTTTGGCGGTCAACTTTTTACGAACGGTAATGAAGAATAAGACAAAGGGGATTTGAAAGGAATTTCGAAACAGGAGCGCGGCCCGGCTTTCGACCGCCGGGAATCAGCGAGCGAAACGCTCCGGGGATCCGTCGCAATTGGTTTATTTTTAAGCACACTTTTCTGCCTACGTCGAATGTGTTGTAGAAATGGAAAGTCTGATTCCGGATAAAAGTTGCGTTTTTGATAAGTTCGTCCTGAAGTTTTGTACAACTTTTAAGATATTTGAAGAATACCGAAAAAATTATGAAATATTCGGAAATCTTCTCAACAATTTAGGAACATTCTGAAAAACTGTTAAGTTAGGACTAGATGAGTTTGGAGTCTACCGTCAGTCTGATTTTTAGAAAGTTTTAGACATTACCTGAATATTTTTAGACTATTTTAGAAGTACTACTTGTAGAAAGAAATAAATTAATTATGTGATATGTTAAACACAAGAAGTACACTGGGAAAAATAATATGTTAACCCAACATTGAAATCTGTTGTGTCAACAGATTGTTCTTGTTAATCGAACATATTTAAATCTGTTTAACAATTATGTTCGGCTCACTTCGTTTCATAATAAATTGAACATCAGTAGTAGGTCAACCTGACAGTTGTCAGACTGTTTTGACTTGGAAATAATGTTGATCCATCATATTTTGGTCAATATTGTTTTTTATTTGACGCATATGAGTCAGTTTTTCCCAGTGTGTCTAAACGTCTACAAAATAGAAAAGTGCAAAGCTGTATTTTGTGTAGTATAGAATGTCTTTCAGATTAATAGTTACAAACAGCTCCATATGTATATCCCTAAACAATTTTACCTAATTTCTCTAGAGACAGAAATGTTTCTATCTCTCAGCCTCTCAATAACTATCCCTGCTTTCGAACCGAAAAATTTATCAAAACGACCACCAACATTTTGAACCTCAAACCCTACCTCAATACCCAATACTCCTCTTTATCAATCTCACCCCAACCAGCAACCCCGTAACACCGAATCCCATCCTCCAACCAGTTCACCTTCCGACCTCCAAATCCACTCCCGAATCCCTCATCAAACCCTCCCTCTTGAAAAAATCTATCAGAAACGGATACATAATATGTTTTATACATATAAATACCAAAGAATTCAATATATATTTACAGATTGTTTGAAATATGTTCCAGTATAATCTCTATTGCAGAATTAAAATCTCTGAAAAGTGCTCTAAAAATGCTCTGAAACCTCTCAAAATTGGGACTCATAGTTGTTGAGAATTTTTCAGAGATTTTTAGAGTTTTCTCTGAAAAACTCTGACAATTTCAGTTTTGAGAGGTTTTCAAAGATTTTCAGAGAGGAGGCATTCTACGCTTAATCCCTCTTTACACACCCCTCCCAACATTTTTTTTACTTGACCCCCGACCTATCGACCCCCCTCCCCCCCCTGCAATCACCAAATTGCCCTCTTCAAACCCGCTGCCCCACCAATCATCCCTTTCTGAAACAGCGCCGAAAATGCCCTCAATCGGCAGCTGCTCCCAAAGAACGCCGGGATCAATCGGCGGACGCATCTTTTGATAAACAGGCGAAGATTGCGAGCGCTCGGGATCGTTTGGATGGACGCCTGGACCGAGTCGCCGAGTGCCTCGGATGCTGCCCGACCGGCGTATCGAACTTGGCCCGCGGCCAGCTTCCACCCTTGATACATATTTGTACCAGACGCGCACCCCCTCCCCCCCACTCCGCTCCCCTGCATCGTTTCGATTTTGCGCATTTCCAGGCCGCTCCGCGTCGCGCCGCCGAAGGAATCCGAGCAAATGTCTGCAATGGTACGTACAAAGCCTCAGCCAAATCTCGAGAATGCCTATTTGCCCGTGCAATCTGATGTATTCGCCGGCTTACTTTGAGCGGACCGAATCGACGTGCACCGCATTACCGGGCCACGCGGATTAAATATGCGCGCCGCGGAAGATGCGAGGATTACGCGCGGACGACAACGGGGACCACTTTTTCAGGTCGCAGGGGGCGAAGTTACGGGGTGGGATTAAGCGCGGGTCAACTTGGAGGTTCGACAAGTTGGAGGGAAGCAAACAAAATAATCGGGAGGCTTGTAAATTTACGTAAGCCGGATCGGGAGGACGTGCCTTGGAAGGATGAATTTTTTAAGGGGAGGGGGGGGGTTAAGGAGGTTTCGAGTGTTGTTTTAACGGGTGGGTGTGAGAATTGAAAAGGGGTTAGAAATTCCTACTAAGATACCACGTGAAATCTCCAAAATTTGCTCCAAAAATCTCTGTCTCCCAAATATCTCCGGGAAATCCACGTGGAATACACATATTTGTTCTGTTCGGGTGGGTTTAGGAGATGGTGAGGGGTTTTTAAGATTTTGGTGGTTCATAATTAACTGTTCAATTCATATTTTACACTTCACGTTTACTGTAGAGCAGAATCTAGTTTTAGAATTTTGTAAATCATTTTAGAAAAGTTTTTTTCTGAAGTCCAAGAGTGGAACTGACTTACAAAAAGATCCAGAATAAGTTTGTCGATCTTTAAATGCGAGTAACTGTAGGAATTATCCTAGTTATTAGTTTATTATTTTTTTTTAATTTAAAATAAAATTTAAATTAAATTTAAAAAATTAAATAATTTTCCAGTAAACTTACTTAAATTAATGAACATAGATAAAATAAACAATAAATTAAAATAAGTAAACAATCGAAATTTCATGTGCACTATTCATCTGGAATAGAGTATGAGAATAATACTCGCGTCATTAATTATTACTTTGTTTCAGAATTAACTCCAGTTTAAACGAACTCCAAATGATATTTGTCGAAATAGCGCAATGTACTGAGGCGAAAATTATTTATAAAAAAACTATTAAAGATTAATTCCCATTATTATGGAATCCAGTGCAAATTGCGAACAAAAATTATTACGTTAGTTCTGTGTAATACGAGCAATTATACTGAACATTCATCGAAATATAACGTTATTGCTTCAACGTGAGGCTAATTTAGATGCAATGGATAAAGATTTACATTACCCATCGCATTGCACTGTAAGGATTCCGTCAAATATTAACGTAATCGAACTATTGATCAAATATAAAGCTGCTGCTAATACGAATGAAGGGAACAATGGAGGTACATGTCTACGTGGTGTAGAGGGATAGGATGATCGTAATATTTTATTAGAAAATGGTTGCACGGCGGAACATTTATAACAACCAGGTCAAATAGCCTGCGGAATGTGCAGATAAAAGAAACGGAACGGAAATAGTTGAAATTTTATTGGACAATAATCTTGAAAGTGTTGCAGTCTTTCTTACAGAAATCTTTTTTTACTTTAGATCCAATTTACATTTGAAATAAAAGGAGAGGAACATTAAACAAATTGAAGTTAGTACGTATTTGAACACACCATGTCTATCACATCAATTTCTAATGGATCTACAATTTTGAAGAAATAAATTACTCGAGCAATCATTTATTGCGTTATATTAACATTGTTTTAATCAAAGATATTATATGTGAAACATTGATGTCTACATAGATAAACTTCGACAGCTTTATCTATTTTTCAAAAAATCATTAATTATTATCCACAGAGTAATTCATTTATTTTTCTGATTTCAGATGACTTTGAGATGCAGTAGCTGCCGCCAGAAATAAAGAAACTTATTTTGCAAATAATATTTCCATCCGAATTTTATACTAACATATGTCAAGAAATTACTCAACGCGTTTTACATAGGGCTAGTTTTTAATTAGCCCTAATTATTTGTTACAATTTATATTTTCAGGCGTATCATTTATCTATTAAAAAAGGAAATTAAACTTGTCTCGCTTGACGTTGGAAACGAAGCGCGTATACCAAAAATAAGTTGGCTCGAAGCGAAAAAAAGAGTTTCGCGCAAACTTATCACCGCATTAATCAATAAAAATAATCAAATTTCTCGAAACATTTTCATCAAGGCGAACAACAAAGCCGACCGCCGTGACATCGCCCGACGCAAAATGATTATTTGTAACCTCGTCCAAAAAAATTCGCTGCGAAAAAAAATTGCATCCCAACCGCGAATGCGCTTGACATTTCATGAAATAAAATAAATTGATAATACAAACAAAAGCTTAGTTGTAAAAAGCAACTTTTAACTGAGCGAACTTTTTGTCGGTTTAATGGATTGGCTGATTTACATGATAAAACGAAAGCAACGGCTCAACGTTGAAATCACGCGCAATCTTACGCGTGTAATCTCAATTTTAATTTTTTGATAAAGAATCGGATGGGTTGCCCGGGCGGCAAAAGTGATTTATCCGATAAACCAAACAGCGACAGTCAAAATTGTAAACCAAGGGAGATCTAGTTAAACGAAAACAATTCCGCCAACTGCGCAAAGATTGCGGATTCTACGTTTACATTCAGTAACGAATAATGAAATCAAATTATTTACTTTGATAATTGCAATAAATTAAGGATAAGTTATATATATATTATTTCTATATATATATTATTTCTAATAATATATATATTATTTCTAAATACATTTTTGTATTGATTCCATAATGAAACAAGTCCAAATGTTGAACCTTATTAAACATTTGAAATTATTTTAATGATAATAAAAAAAAGAGAAATAGTAAAATGAGAAATATATTCCCAATATATTCTCGAAATATTCTCGATATATTCCCAAAATATTCCCGATTTATTCCACATATTTTGCAATAATTACAAATATATTCCCAGTATATTGCAAAAAAATTGAAATATATTGGAGATATGTTTAGAATTTATTGGGAATCTGTTAGGAATGTATTGCGAATATATTGGTAATATATTAAGTAAAGTAAATTTAAAAACAAATAATTTCAAGATGAAACATTTACTACTTCTCAAGACTGTTTTAAAAATACACTCATACTTAAAAAACCTAAAAACAAACTTTTCAACAATTCTTTTGTAACATTCACACTTATACATAACAATATAAAAACAGTCCATTCAAAAACACTCTCCGAATTTCCTTTTTGGAACAGCTCTTTTCTTTTTCACTTGCAATACATTGAACGAATTACGCTAAAACGTGTCCCTGCAAAAAGTGAATTTAGTTTCTCGCGACTTTAAAATTGCATTACAGATTTTTTGCGATCGCATAAGTTATTTACCCGATAAAACACCGGACAGCAGTCAAAGTTGTAAAAACAGGCGGAAGCGCGAACAAAACGAAAACAATTCGAGCGAGCTATGCAAAGATCGCGGATCAGCAAAAGATACTTGTCACTTGGACGGACCGGTTTCGGGGGCGCGCAATCGCATTTTTCACATTTTCACTTTACCGCGGGCGCAGATTTTCTGTCCGGAAGCTCGCCACGGGCTACGCCAGCGCGTCTCGTGACATTATCGCGCCGAGATACATTTCGCTGAAAATATAAGCACGTCGATCCGGGCTGCTTGCGCGCGCGTAATTCCAAGCCCCCGTGACACGCCAAATATGTACGTGCATTCGGAATATGTTTCGTCGAACGCGCATCTTCTGAAATGAGCAACTTGGCCAATCACGATTTCCGCAATTTCAGTATCGCAACCGATCGATGAGCCGCCGGGGAAATATAATTACGGTTTAGGTTTCAATCGGTTTGCCATCCAATTTGCGCGTCATTTTCATAATTTCCTCGCCTTTTTCGCTCGCGTACAGCTACGTCGAGATCTTATTTCATCGATTCAATTACGGTTTGTTGCAACGCGACAAGTTTCTATGTTGGGTATCAACATTTCATATGAAATATACTCTTAAAATTGTTTTTGAGTGAGATAGTATCTTTCGGCAAAAAGTAAAATATCTTTTAATCCATTACAAAAGAGAATTCGATCACTGACCAAAAATATTGATTTCAATTTAACGCAAATATTTTGGAAACTGTGGGTATTCTTTTTCGGTGAAAAAGAATACCGTTTGAATTGAATGTACGTGAAAATAAATTTTGGGCAATAAAATTGGTGGTTTAATCGAAAGGTATTTTGGAAAGAAATAAAATAACCAACAACAAGCATTTTTTAAATTACAGATTTTGCAGTCAAACAAATCAAGACTTAACAAAATTTACAATCGTTCATTTTTTTCAGTCCATAGACGGTGTTTCATTTTCCACTTTATACTCCTCGAATATAGGACTGAAACTTGAATATACAATTTTGAACGTTGAAAAAATAAAATACAAATTTCTTTCAGTAATGATCCATCCAGGTCTTTAATCCTCCGATAATTGATTTAGCAAAAGCGAGCGATGCGTACTTGGATTCATTTCTTGCTGAAATCGGCCGTTAGGAAAATGATGAATGAAACGTCGTAAGATTTCACTTACACCCCGTCTAATGCCCTCGACTTCTATTTCCATTAGAACGGTCTTAAACGTTTTGAATCGCGCCATAAATCAGCGGACAAAACAACCAATGTAAATCACTTTGCGGGTATATCTGCCGATCGATCGCGAATAACAGCCGAGTTTATGTAGATCGGAGAAATTCACCTGCCGCTCCTCCGGGCCAGTTGCGCTCTCTCGAAATCCAGATCATCTCCGGCCTCCCACAATAGGTCAACCCGAACGGCAGCTGCCGCGCTTATTTCATCGCTATTTACCCCTTTGTCTAATAGCGCCGCGTTTTTGAAATGTAGCCCATAATAACAATAACTGCGACCCATAAATTTGCATTTAATTGCACGTGTTCCGTGATGCACGTACTTAAGAAAAATCCGTAACCCTTTTTCAAGCTTTTTGTTCATCTGATAATAATAAAACCGATCTCCGTTTTTTGCGCCGCGCGATTATGCAATTATGTAATGCGACTGAACCGACGGAAAAAAGGCAATTAAGATAATCCCGGCGGACAAGATTAACGGGAACGGCAAATTAAAAAAGCGCCGCAATGACGATTAATTTTGACTGGCTGTTTTGCGATTACATTTGGCGAATTGTTTAATATTTCGGGCCAACTTTTCGTTCGTGGCAACTCGTAATAACATTTAGCAGACGTACTCGGCCCTTTCGAGAGCTCTCTCCCGTCCGACAATAAATAAAGCTAATTTTGTTTCCTTTTTCGAAATATTACTTACACGAAGTTCTATCTCCGCGAGCGAGGGAAAAACCTTTTCTTTCCCTATTCAGCGAGGAAAATCGAAAATATAATTATCTTAGGGCAAGGGTATAGAAAAGAAATTCATTTTCAACCTCGACCCTCCGCCTGGGAGAAAAGGGGATCCAGCAGGAAGTAGAAAAATACACATCAGACGCGTATCCTGCCATTTCGAAAACTAATTAACTTACGCTGTTTTCCGCAAAATAAATACAGAGTGATATTTGATATCCCTATTTAAAAGAACGTGTCCGGTTTTTCCGTTTTACAGGTTTATTATCAGTCCAAAAGTCGGACTAAATTAAATAATTGTTTCGACTGAATAAAGTTTTTGAGTTTAAAATATTCGTCTAAGTAATTGAAAAAAATCGGATAGACATAAACCCACGACGCGCGTTTGGCTCGAGTTTTACAGTTAAACAAAGTTCTTCATTGCGTCCGGGACGGGAACTGCGGAAACTTTTTTTAATTATTCCGTTATAAAAGAATATCACTAATTTGGCGAAACCTATCCCGCTATTAAAGCAACAAAAACACGATGCTGCGACATTTCCCTGTTCGCAACTTTGTCGAAACTAACGAATCACGACTTCAACCTCTTTTCGCCAGACCCGCCATTATCCCATTAATTTCGCCGGCCCCGTCCCATTATCGCATTAAATTATCACAACCCATGGCGAAATCACCTACGAACCCATTGCCAGCCTCGCTCAATCCTTCCGAACACTCCTTGAAAGCTCGACCGCGATTCACTTAAGGGGACCTTCTACGGAAATGGCTAAAATCGCTACTTTCAAACCGATTTTCTTAAAATTGTTTTTACAAATAGCTCTCGATTGATAGAAAATTAGTGTCTAATTAATTATTAAACAAAAACAAAAAGTAAACATTAATGTATTAATGATTGAGAAAATTTTTAAACATACCGAGAAAAAAATCAGAGTAAACACAACTCGACTTTTGAGTTGAAATAGAGTAAAAGTTAATCCAACTCCAATGATAGTTGTTTTCAATAGTTTCGAGTAAAAACAACTAAGGTCAGAGTTGTTTTTACTCTTTTCTGAGTTCTGTTTACTTTATTTCTGAGTAGATTTTACTTTTATTTCGAGTTGTACCATTTTTTTCTCAAAAAAGAGTTGTTCTTACTCTAATTTTTTTCAGTGCAATCTCAGGCTGGCCAATTTTCAACCGATTTTTGTAAAAATAACTCAAAAGCATATTTTGAATAATTTTTTAACATGAATTAATTTAATTGAATAATATGCCAAATTTTGGTGTTAAAACCCGCTTTCATCCCTCCCTATCAGCAAACAATATTAGTAAATATTACTACAATATTACAGTAATATTAAATATTACTACAATATTACAGTAATATTAAATATTACTACAATATT
>JABFPB010002353.1:0-20448 GCA_022817645.1 Ceratoteleas bidentatus
ATAAGTGCACTTCAAGTATATGTCGAGGAATCTTGTATTAATACATTTTTCAGAATGGATAAAAAGTCAAACTGTTTAGTCTGGATGAAAATTGTTTTTAGTGTCTCGTGGAAACAATTTTATTTACATGTAAGTATTCAGTAAAACTTATGTAGACTTACCAAAGATCCTATAGCGGAATATTCCAAATTTGTTGGAAAGAGGTAGAGATCAAAAAGTCCCCAAACTCCTTTCCAAGCAAATACAACACAAGTAGAAACAAATCCAACACTGACGGCACAATCTAGTATGTACAGTAGCCTATCTTTTGTACTCTAAAAGAAAGAAAGTTTATACTTATTATACATTATTTTTTTCATTATTTATAAACGAACAACATTAAAAATGTTTGCGTCGAAAAACATTCAGATAAATTGCTTTTTGCTGGTCCTCCCAGCAAGTGACAACATTTTAGGAGAAACAAGACAATATTAAATTTCACAACTTTTTCAACTGTATAAAAAAGTTTTAATACATTTAATATGGTTTAATATTATTTTAAAATGAAGTCCATTCTAAATGTTTTAAAATATTCTGATATTGTTTTGTGTCTCTTCAAAATGCTTTCACTTGCTAGGCTAGTCTTGCCATTTGAACCTTACAAGTGTGATTGACTAAGCGGTTTCGGCATAAATATCAATTAGAAACAAGATCGACCTGACAGCAATTAGTATGAATGGATTGTTAAGGAGAGCTAATCTTATAAAACAATTGGGCATGGTAACGGTTTAATTGAATGTCGGCATTTTGCTTTACGAACGTAAATGAAATGTTATCTGTTTGAAGAGGTATGGACACGACTGAAAAGTCAAGGTTAAGACATGTCAATTTATTTGTGCACTTGTCAGAATTAGGTACCTATTACGTAGTTTCTTCATATTTAACCGATTTTAAGATATTCCGTAGTGACGAAATTTCCGTAATCTCAGCGATAACAAAATATTTGTGTACATAAAAAAACCCTGACTTTGTTTTGTATTCAGTAAAGCCTTATATGATTAGATACATAAATGATACACTTTTTTAACTCTTTTAAATTTACTAAAATTATTCTAATTCCGAAAAAAACATCTGAAACTGAGATTTTCTCATTTTAAGATGATTTAGATCAGCCTAACTATACCACATTTAACTGCACGCTAATCTAAATATATTCCTGGATAAATTAGCCATCAAGACAATTGGATCTTAAGGTTACAAATTTTACTTCCTCATTTCTTAAATGATCTATATCTTCCATATGATTCTGATTTTGAATCGACTGGAAGATCTGATATGAGGTTGAATACCCGTTTACAAATCTCCACAGCTAAAATCAGATTCACAAAGACTTTTTTACTCAGATTTTGCTCAAATGAATTAATTTCAACATTTCTCGTATAAATTACACTGTAAACAGTTTCGTTGCTTTGCATTACAAAAAGCCACTTAATACGTAAAAATTGTTTAGCTTTTCTTTCCTTAATGCTCGTGTTTGAATACAATGCTTTTTAATTGCCAGAGAGATTCGATAACTCGCGAAAAATACGCGTGTTACACACATACGTCCCACGTGCTGGTGTGCGTGAAACTGTGTGCAACATTCGCTTGAACAAATTATCGCATAAATGCTACGTTTACATTCATATGTAAGAAACGCGCGACTACTTACTTACTGAATGCTCTAACACGGCATAACTTCTCTATTCATTTGCTGACTATAACTCTAAAAGCCGCATTTTTCGCGAAAGAATAACATCTTCACCATCAGTTCAGTTTATCCCGGTAATGAGTGGATTTTTTAGCTTGGTTAATCGGAATCTTAACAACAATTGATTTCAGTTAAGATAATCGAGGATACTCTTTTTTAAATTTGATAATTGAAATTTGATAAATTCGTAGTGAGCAAACATTTGTTTGTTATAAAGAAATTGTCCAGATTGACCACCTATAAGTCTATTATATTTCGTTTAAAATTGTAATTTTGAAAGAAAAACTAGTATTTTTTAATTTTAGTTATACTCCATTTTGATAAGAATGAAAAATCATTTAATTTGATTATACGCTCGACCGGTACAGAAGTAGAGCAATTTTTCAAAATCATAAAATTTTTCCGAAAATTTTGAATTTTTACGTCAATCCAAACATAGTCGTGTTTATACTTGAATTAAAAGATTTTTGATTCCTAAACACTATCGTGAAACAGATTTTATTAAAAAAGAATCAGTCACATGTAATATTGAACTCTTCTCTTTTTGTCTTCTGAATGTCTTAATCAGATCTCTAGAAACGAAGATAAATCATGAAGATCTGCAGATCTAATAATAAGATCTATTGCGAAAAAGTACTTTTCCAACCAGCACACTATAATCAAATTAATTTTTCCCGCATAACACATCGATTCACATGCGTCTTTTCAACCGAAGATTAAACGGTCTATGTCTCATCGGAGTGAATCAAGATCTCATATCAGATCTGACGTAAGCCCTACAAATTCGTAATGTTTTCAATCGTTCATCAGATCCAACGGAAGATATGGGTCCATTACCAAATGCGGAAGTATTATTTATATCAGATCCAGAAAATCATTCGATCCAATGACTGAGAATTTTGTACTTTCTTCGCTCTAAACTGCTATCACAGCAGCTTCAGTGACAGTGCAAAGAATGCGGTGAATGCTGTTTGCTTGTTACGTTAGTATTGCACTGGAAAAAACTATATCGCATACACAGTTTGGGTAAACATAAGGTATCGTTGATTAGTGATATAATGGAGTAAATCTGAAAATATTCCACGGGGAAATAGATAGATTATCAATTGTTTGATCTATGTGATGGCGTAGTTATATGTTTCGTATTTTGCTAGAAAGATGATTCGATTAGTACATGTTTTTCAGCTGTTACGTGATTTTGCATAATTTGATTTGAGTGTAAGAGAACAACAACATAAATTTAACATCGATTCAGGTATCGATGGCACAAACAAGTGTCAAATCTTCTTTAGCTAGTTCGAAAATGGTTTTAAGTGTTAGATTATTAAGTGTTTAGAGTAGAACTTACTAACATTTTTTTAAACGATACAAGTAGCAAGAATCAAATACATTATAAAATGTAATTTAAATATAATGTTAAAATATTGAAAAACCTGTTGTGAAAATTATTACAGAAATTATCAAAGTCTTCCGTTTTATTATAAAAATGTTAATTTTTGATAAATACGTTTACTCCATTTAATAATATATGAGATGTCTTTCTATAAACGGACATTGAAACGGTCAAATTTAGAGCCATAGTGATAGTATTAGTTTATATCTGTGAAATATAAAATATATTCTGAAATTTAGTATATTCTGAAATTTAATAGCCACAAACGGAAATATTTGAAAAATGAATTAAATTAACCATGTTATCGCTCAAGCCAAGAGCTGCGATATCTATTGTTTGATGCATTATGAAACTTATGTAAACGAAAACTCGGTTTATTGTATCATTGAGAGTTTAACGTATCATTGAGAAAGAACAATTAATTACTATCCACAAATCTCACATTTTATTATATTGGTTTTCAACTTAAGAAATCTCTTAGAACTTAAATTTAAGTAAAGTTGACAGAAATACTTATGCCACCTAACATTATAGTGAGATACAGTGTGATTTTTAGACTGAATGAGAATTTATGATATTTTTTGTCTTTCTTTACATAATTTTTTTGCATTTTATAATGTAGTTCCAACAGTGTTTTTAACTTAATGTTACACTTTTTCCAGTGTGTTTTGATTAAATTACACAATTTTATAATGTCATCGTGACGTGTATTAATAAAAATGTGCCCATTCACGTTGGATAATTTGTCGCTTTACTGAAACACTCATAACAATTAAGATTTTCCTCAATGTATAATAAAAAAAATCCTACATTTAATCTGAACATTAAGAAATTTGCTGCTGATATGTCACTTAAGGACTTAATTAAAAATGTGTATAACAATTTAATATTTCTGCAAAAACTTCCAACTTTAAATACAGAGAGAAAACATTGCTTACTTGAAAAAATAGATACAAGAACAAAAATTCGTAACAAATATTTATTTTAGTTTATTGTATGTTGATAACCCGCAATTAAAAAAAAAGGAGAACTGTCTTGTGTTAAGACTCAAATTAAAAAGGCGACGCGGAAATTTCTCCGCCTTTATTTCGAAAATGAACTACATTAAGGGTGTCTGATCAATGGATGACAAGAATCTTTCTTGTCATCCATTATATTAATAAATTACAATAAATTCTATTTATTGTCATTTAACTGTTGTACGCTATCATCTAATATGATGTGAAAATGGGAACCAAATTGTGACCAGTTCATTGTTACTTATTCAATGCTACTTCGCTTTGTTATGAAATTACACGCCATTCAATTTATATTCAACTAATTTCTTCTTTGTGAATGCTAAATGATTCATAAATGTCTTAAAAACGAGTTCATTAACAGGAAACACTCGTCTTTAAAAGTCGACCATAATCAATCCATCATCCCTTTAAACAACTAAATTTTAAACACATTCATCTGACCTCTTACATTCCTCCTTTTAATTGTCCACATTGATTGTCTTGACACTTCCCTCCAAAAAACAATCATTCTCATCCAAATATTTACTTTCATCATCCAGTTTCCTCAATTACTCGTCAAATACCATATTTCGAATAGCAAATACTTAATATTCACCTATCGGAAAAGTAACTACATAATCAAAAACAAATGCTCATTGGTTTTACTTGCAACAACAATAATTTCACTTAAAAACAATCGTAGCACATCCTTAACCCAACATCTACATTACTTCATTCTTTCCAAACAAGGCCTTCTTTTCCCTGTTGAAAACTGCCTAAACATGAACCAATAGCGGTTTGAAGCTGCATCAAAAGAAAACCAGAATTAGAGTGGACCTACGTAGCAAAGAACGAATGGAAACGTAAATCGACCTAAACAAAGATGCAAGTTATTTGTTTAAAAAAGTATTTACATAAGTGAATTTTTTATAATTAATAATATAAGTTGTAACATGACATTTGACTTTAAATCCAATGTACCGTTTTCATTTCTTTGCTAGTCACTTCATTACTTTATCTTCATCTATCAAACATCTTCTAAATGAAGCTACCTATAAGACTAAACAGGTGAAGATAAACACCACCTTATGTCTGAAGATGACGAATACCTCCAAAACCTCAATACCCACAATCCTAATAATATCCTCTAAACATTCTCCATCTCCCCAATCTCACATCCTCATCTGCCAAACATCTTCTAGATGAAAACACCTACAAACCGAAGTCTACACTTAGATAACCGCCATCTTAATCTGAAGATGACGAATATCTCCTAAACCTCCCTATCCTTACCCCGACCAACATCCTCATTCCTTATCTCCCCAAAACCCCTGCACCTCCTCCTCTACTTACATTAATTAAACATCTTCTAGATGAAAACACCTATAAAACGAAGTCTACAGTTAGATAACCGCCATCTTAATCTGAAGATGACGAATATCTCCCAATCTTCCCTATCTCTCCAAAACCCCTGCATCTCCTCCTCTACTTACATTAATTCTATACATAGTCGGCACCGCGAAGTACCCGGTGCAGGAGTCTAGAGCTATGGCGAACGGCGGCGCGGACACGTTCCTGAAGGTTCTCGTGAGCACCAGCACCAGGATACTCCCGATGGTCGTGTAGTGCACCACCTTCTCCCTCATGTCCGCCGAGTAGTAGTCCAGCAGGTGCCAGATCCCGCGCCAGGCGCTGACGCAGCAGAAGCCGAAGACCGCGGTGTACATCCTGGAGCTGAAGTAGTACAGCAGCCGGTGCTTGTCCGGGTGCAGCAGCTCGTCCAGCACGTGCTGGAAGACGCTGAAGAAGAAGAGGCCGCAGAGGCCGATGATGGCCGAGACCGCGGCGCTGAGCAGCGGCTGGACCGGGCAAATGTAGACGTCGCTGAGGCACCAGGTGCCGCGCCAGTAGCCGACCACCGCAGGTGCCGCCACCGTCGCCGAGAAGATGCTGTCCAACAGCGTGAGCACGGTGTAGTGGTACCTCGAGGACGAGGGCCCGTCCGGGGCAGCCGGCACGACTTCGACCATCCTCGCCGAGCTGCTGGTCCTCCTCACTCTGGCCTCATGGCTCGACACCTTCCAAGACTGATTCGCAGCGGTCAATTAAGAAATGGCCCATGTCCGACCTCGTTACTCGGACGCACGCAGGCCACAGGCCATCTGGGTCATTGCCGTCATCGACCTACTTGACCAGCACTTGATCTTCGACCATCCAGACCCTAGAATTCAGCCTTCCTTCCTGGGAGGTCCATCTGGGTCCTGGGTTCCTCTTCGGGGTTGGGGTTGGAGTCTTCGTGGCTTCTTCCTGGGTCCTTTCAGGTTGGGAAGTGGTCGACGACGGTTGCTGGGTCCTCAAAGTCGATTGCGACGGTAGACCGGCATTCCGAACGGTGTCGAACGCGACCGACGAGTTGGAGATTAGATGAGCACTGGGCCGTCTGTTCGACGACCGCTATCTTTTATCAACGGTTGAGTATGGACCAACCGTCTCATTATCGTGAACATCGTCGTCACGCAGAGTGGCGTAGGGAAGACCCCTGCTCTCCCCCCAGCACCCCTCCTCCTAGTGAAGTACACTCGGAACCCCTCCCACGGACAATCATCGTTCTAAACATGCTGACAACATCGACGACTGTGATACCGGTCGGAGAACAAGTGTTCGGATTCTGCATTGTCTCGCGGGTCAATCAGAGTGGCGGACCTACGAAACTTTGCCCACTTCCGGTTAGAGTTTGGGCGGTGGGAGAACAATTCCGGGGAATTGAAAGGTTATGAGAGGATGAGTCGAGGGAATTGGTAGGGCGCATTTTAGACCTGGGAAACAAAATGATTCCAAATTTGGATGAATCTTGGAGTGAAAATTTGGATATTAGTTAGTTTGGTGATTAAGAAGATGACCTTGAAAAATTAACAGTTGGAAGAAGTCTGTAAGATCATTGTAAGTGTTTCAATTAATTGTTTGGTAATTTGTCTATTTTCAATTTTGAAGTGCATATTGCAGTGGCATACATTTTCCAAGCACAATTTTTGGAAAAGTGACAGGATGTCTCAGTCTCAAAAAATATCGTTGAATGGTTTTAGATTATTTTAACGGCTATGTAAAGCAGCTCAAATTCAATTTCAGGTAACTATATATTTTTCTGAACATATTTACTGAAAATGTTAATTCACATCCATTCTTCAAACGAGCATCAAAGTATCACAGTTATTCCAACGCAATGTATAAAAACAATAAAACTCCTAATAATTAGAGTTTTGGTGGAACGAAGGTTCACTAAAGACACCTGTTTATTTCAGAGCTATCTTCTGTGTATCTGTCCCAAATAATCTTATCTCTTTTCGAATAACAAGTCATTTCATGAATTAAAGCAGCGCTGAAGTGTAAATGTATAAATAATCTAAGAACCCTAATAAATGCAACGATCATTTTGACGTGCGATTAGAAAAAATTTGCGATGATTAGAAAAGCTGACGCCTGCAAGCGTGAGACAAATTTGGTGTAAATTATTTAACGAGCGTTTAGTTGTAAACAACCCCTGTTCGATAGTGTTATTTAAATCCTCGATCAAAATCCCACCTTGGGACGTGAGTGGCATTTCCTGTCTGGCAAAATTCCTGGCTTTGTCACGCCGAAGTTTGCATCAATCATTACCTTTTTGTGTACCAATTAAGCTACGATTTCAGCAATATTCTCACCTTGGTTCGACAACTTCATTACCGTGCATTGGGTTTGTTACATGCACATTACGCACTGAATATTTTATTACACTCAAGTATTGGCATAATTGTAATATATGAAATAATTTAGTTGATTTCCATTTTGTGTAACTACTTTGCGATCGATAATCAATTATTAAAATTACGAAATGTAATTAAAGGGAGTACTGAAACTTTTGTTACACGAAATTGATTCAATACAATATTATAATTAAGTTATTACATTATATTGTATTTTATAATAGAAAATAAGATAAAAAATTGATAAACTGAACTATTTCGCATATGAAAGAAAAATAAAAAAATATTAATTATGTTTTAAAAAAAACATTTAAAATTATTTTTTAAATAAAACGGGTAGACAAATTTGCTATTTTCACCCTTTTTGAAAAAAAATGCTTTTTAAACCAACCTCGCAATATATATGACAAAGTCAACAATTAATTTTATTACTATGATTATTATATGATTACTAGTATTAATTATAAAATTATTAATTAATTATAAAAAATTATATCTTCTACGAATAGTAGATTATATCTTCTGGACCTTACTATCATAGTCTATCCTGAATACCGTAAATTAGCATGTAACGAACAGTTTTATAAGCAAGATTCTTGACATAGAGATATGTTTACCAATCTAATATATTAGTCAGTGTCAAAAGTATACCTAATTTATTAGAAATATCTATTAGCCGTTATAATTTATATGATCATGTAACAAGTCGGTAAAAATGAGCAGTGACAAGTTCAAACATCACTTATCACGCATGTTGATTTCGCAAAGACCATTATTAAGTATATCATTCCACAATTGTTACGTTTCGTTCATACATAGTCTATAAATAATAGTCGCGAAGATTAACACAGTATCAAATCACAGATACACACCGTAATTCAAAATAACTTTTATCTCGACTATCGTCGACTGCAAATCAATATTCCTGAAAGGAATTTGTTTGATTATCAAACTTCAATCTTTCATGTTAAAAATGCATTTGAATAAAAAAGCTTTTTTTAGTAAATACAATTGAACAATTGGATTGAATAAGTAGAGATGAAAAAAATTGCATTCCGCGATAAAAAATTAATGAAAAATGTCATATGCAAATAAATGAACGATTTTCTTTTAACCGCCATATACTTCATTTATGACTAAAAACGTCAACTTTTCAAACTAATGGAACGGTAGAATCGATAACATAAATATCTGGAGGTGGGGTTCAATATTAACACATGGATTGATGCGAATATTTTTTTATTGTAATCGTTATAAAGTATTCAACTATTTTATCCAATAATAGTCTGTAACAATGCAATACATTCCTAATAAAAATATATGTCGATATCGAATTTATATCGACACGGAAAAAATGAATGTTACACGTTTGATTATACGTAAAATATGTTCAACGTTTTATACAGGACTAATTACGTGGTTCTCGAAAAGTATGACTGATAACATTCCACGAATGTGGAATACTGGAATGCACAGTAAAAAGGAGGTATTCTACAATTTTGAAAGAACCATCTCTCATAAAACAAAATTGCGAAAACAGAAAATATATCGACGTTTACAATTCTGTTTTACTAACTCGAATGCTCATTCGTATTATTTTAATTGAGATATGGCTGTTTCTCAATCAAAATATATATGCACCTGTATCACCAAATCCATTGTGATTCCGACCACGAAATAAAATGTAGTTATACATTTTTGGAATCCTTTCAGAGAATAATATTTTTAAATATTACTGACGAAATATTTGTAAACAATTCTTTTGTAACGTTTTATAAAATATTTTAGAATAAACTATTTTTTATTTGAAAACATTGTATAATATATTTGTAAACTGATGTTTTTGTAAGGCAAACTGCATTGAAAAAAATAGTATTCTCTGGTAGGGAAACGATTTAAAAACGCATTCGAACAAGCTGAACAACGTGAGTAGATTAAATACAGACAGACGAAAATGACTAATTTGCTACAATCGTCTTATGCTTGCAGCTGACTCGATTTGTCTGCATTCAAGGTACCATTCACAATTCGCCGGTTCATTTTTGTCGATGCAGAAAAATGCATTATTTTTTGATAGTCTTATACGATTAACACCGCGTACAATACCGGAAACCTGCATTTATGTAACGCTTTTTAGAATTGCTAGATGCTTATATTTGTGAAATATTCTTACAGTGGCTACAGATTGTCTCAAAACGTTCTTTTTGAATTAATGAACTCCCAATTATATTGGCAACAATTTTTAAACCCTTAAAGAATTTAAAAGAAATTTAAAAAGTTATTTCGATTCTTTAAATAATTTTCTTAACATGAAATAATCAAGAAAAAATTAATTAAAAGTATATCAAAATTTTTTAATATGAATTAACCCCAAAATATTCAGTAAAAAATAAAAAAAGTGCATAGAATATTTTTTTAACTGAAGACGGTATAAAACGTTTTCAATATAATGTAGAATTTCAAAAATTCGAAAAGACTGATTTCTTTTACAATTCTTTCGCCACATCTGGGATTAATTCTATTTGGGATTAAGTACACCGTGAACATGATGTCGTTCGCAAAATTACAGTAAATAGCGTCATATCGATACAAAATATATCTGCTTTCGAATCTTTGGTAACGAAAACCTACGTACTAAAACGACGAAGATATGAATAATATGAGTGTATAATCATTGTTATAAAAATCACCGTCCCATGCTCACGTTTGTATAAGTTTTATAACCTTATCCTGTGTCATATTTCGCTGTATATCACATAAGCAAATCGTTAATAAAATGGAAATGCAGTAGAAGTTCGCAAAATCGAAAACCTTAACATGTTTAAGCACAACAAATTTTTTCCAAAACAAAATATACCAGAAACATAATTCTTTAGTAATGTAGTAATTTTTTTAAATTAATCTTTCAGTGTCTTAACTTTAAGGGAATTCATCAGAAAATTGCAAACAATTTTTAGCAATTTTTGAAATTCGATTTTGCGAACGATCACTCATTGGTATATCGATACTCTCGTGTTTCACAATTATGTGCGTTGTGTCTTATTGGTAGAATAGTCGTTGAAGTAGAGAAACGTAGAATAAAAAAATGTTTATTAATAATATTGAAAAAACTTCGTCCTCGACGAAACTTATTATTATTATCACAATATAAAGTACCGTTGATAAAATAACTAGTCGTTTAGCATTTTTGGTAAAATTAGATTCGCAATAAAATGTGCTTTAATCAAAAATTCTTTAGTATTAGAACAAGTTGGTACTTAAACAGGGTTTAAGTGCTCCTTTCAAACATTTTATAAACGTCAAAGAGAAATATGTAAGGTACCTCTCGTGTCGTACAATTATTTTCATTTCTTGTTTTGGATTTGTCTGTCAGTTTGTTGATAGGTGTGTAAAAGTGTATATTTGGTAAATGTAATAGATTACTTAAATTTTCAGTTCAATGTAGACGTACATTCAATTATTGAATGCAACCGAATAGCACTTAAAAGTAGATAATAAAATTGGCACGATGCTGTTTTTCGGTACAATCCACCAATAACTTTACTTTCAAGAAGTAATTAAGTTATGGTATATTGTGTCAGTAGTGGAAAAAGTGTTTTCAAATGGAATTAGTCGATACAGACATCTAGATTTTTCAGTTTCTGACAAATTCCATAACACATAAACTATAATATTTAAAATAAATTTTTAACAATAATAGATACGTTATAATAATTGATGAATTAAGAACAATAAAATTAAGCTCATTTTGACTAATTTAATATGCAATTATTGTAAGAATTGTAAGATATTGTGATAAAAAATAATAAAAAACAACTGTTTTGAGAATTTACATAGAACATATGGAAACAGAATAATTACAATTATTACGTATTTATTATTTTGTTATAGCAGTGTTTTGGACAAAGAGGGCGGAATGTCTGCATTTTTCGACGTGTGTGAAATATCATTACAGAACTGAAAATGTGAGAACTGAAAATATTGTATATGTAAACTTATCAATTTCTTTAAAGCGAAAACATTTTGTTTCAAAATGAATTAAATTAACAATTTCTGAAATTCTGAAATACTGGCAATTTTTCGCTTTTTAGTCAATTTTTTATTTGAGTAAGCTCTTTTTCAGTAATATTGATAATATTCGGATTAATGCTCAGGATTAGTGTAGGATATACAATATACAAATGATACGGAATTCCAAAATTTCTTGAAGCGTGCGAGGCCGTTATTTAGGTTCAAATGTAGATTAGATATGAAAATTCAGAAATTTCGATATCATCAATCTAACACATGCGAATATTGGACTTGTTAAAACACTTAGAAGCAGTAATTTATTCTACAATGGGACGTTATATTTAATGTTAGATTTGGACAACTGAGCAAAGCACTTTTATTAATTGAATTTATTCAGTAAAAGTAAGAACTTTTTTAAACATCATTACTTGATTTTCTGTTAAAGAACCAAAAATTAAATTTAAATGCAAATCAGATCATACAAAAATTAAGTTTTAGAAGTTTAAGGAAAGCCTTATGAAACGAAAGTGTTTAGTAAGTTTAATTTTGAAAACTTCCTCTTCGCTTAGTTTAATATAATTGAATCACATAATATTACTTTCACTTTTCACAATAATAATGATTCTTGATTAAAACCTCGATAGAATCTCGTTGCTATTATAAACTCACGAACAATTTGTATCGAACCATAATCTTATTGAACAAGTTTGCGAAGAAGTATTCAAAACCTAACTTGTGCAAAATTAGCAGACTGCAGTACAAAAACAGGTGTCTTTTTAGAGAAAATGTTTTCTGTTGAAAAAGACACTAAAAGTATCCAAACGTTTTTTTCAAAGATACTTTGTTTTCCCGTGTGTGTAATGTTTGTGCAAATCTTATTATTACCGAAAATGTAAATTTTGTTACAAAAAAAGATTACTTTCATTTGATATGGCAAAGTAAGTTAGCGATTCAATTAATTAATTTAAATATTAAAATATTCCTTATTAGGGAGATATGTTTTAAGTCAAGCAAACTTTTATTTATTTATAAATAAATATTGTATTATAGCAAAATTAGCAACAGTCTTTAATTTTATTTTTCGCCAATTTTCCATATAGTTAGTGTTTTGTGTATTATAACATTATATCTGAATGAAACTAAATATCGAACCATAGACTCACTGACAAATACACCTTGGGGAAGAAAAATTAAGTTGAAATATTTACCGAAATAAGTCTATGATTCTGTTAACGCTGACTAAAGATTAAAATATATCGACCTGCAAGTTGACTTTTATAAAATGTTTCGTCAAAGTATGTACAAGTGCTCATACCATAATCTATTGTCAGTAAATTGTTTGAAAAGTTCTTCTCTAACCCGAAATGCTAAACTATCATCAGCAATCACATATCTACAGTTATACCGACCGAGACGTTGAAATCACACAAATGTCACAAGATTTTTTTTATTTCCCCTCTTCTTCGATACTCGACGACTTATTCGAAACTGGTTCTACCACCGACGATACGTTTTGCGTATTTTCCACTAATATTACTTTATTATTATAGTCAGTCCGTTTGCGTCTCTTGATTCAACTAAGTACTCTATTTTATGACTACATATTTAGTTTTTCCATAAAATAACTCACAACAAAAACACTTGTTAAAAAAGTGTTGATTTGACATTTATAGACTCGATTTTATATCGATAAGATAAATATTACGATTTTAATCAAGAAAGTGACAAATTGTGAATTTGCTCCAGTAAGTAGACGAAAGAATGAAATTAGAAGATAAAAATAATGTTTTGTGTAAAATGAGTTTTGCTTGAAAACTCACACGAACGTCGTAAAACATTGAGATTTAGTTTGTAGCTCGTAATGTGTAATAATTGCAGGTGAAAGAATTTGAACATCACAGATTAAGAATTGATTACTTATGCGAACAGTTGATATATTATTTTAGAGAAATGATCAACAATAGCTCAATGCAGTGGCGTAATTACATATCCGCATTTGCAATTATTTCATCGTTTGTATTATTAAAACAAAAATGAAAAAAATTAATTAAATAAAGATGACGACATAGATACTTTCGTTTATGTCTATTTTTATGTCAATATTATGAAAGTTTGAATACAATTCAAAAAAATTAATGTCTATTTGAACTTATACGGTTTAATTTTTATTTGAAATGATATATACTGTAAAAAATCTATGTAAAATTACACAATGTTTTAAATTTAGTTAATGGAACTAACTAGTTAATTTAATTAGTTAGTCAGTTAATTTAGATATTTTATTATGAGAATAAAATTTTGTTGTACCACCTCAATAATTATCTCAGCGTAAAACTAACTTTAAAGTCAGTTGTTTTATTCACAATAAATTAAAGTTAGTTAAGTAAAACTAACTTACCACAGTCATTTCAATTTCATTAAAATTACTTCAAGTTTGATATCGAATTAGCAAATATTTTACAGCAGAACAATTCTAGCAGTACTATCAAGTTTTAGATTAAAATTTCGCCTCGAGAATTTAAATTCGAGAAGATTTTTGACAATCGCAAAAAATGGGTCACCCTGTGTTTAGACACTTACAACCTTGTCAATCACTCTCCTGGTAAAGAATGTACAATTTCAACAAAGAAAAATTTTAATCTGAAATACTATCGAGATGGCAAGAGCAAAATCAGATGCAATATATGATTTTTCATATAGAGTTTATCCAGAATCATGAAAACGTATGATAATAGATTTTGTCCGATTGATTTTTGTTATATTTGATCCTCGAAATTTTGTATTTTCGTTTGTCAAAACCAAATTCGGAATCTTAACTGATTTATTGTCATACATTTTCAGCACATGAAATAATGATGATTTAGAACAAATTCTATATGAAAACTGATATACACTATCTGATTTTTCTGATGCATTTTCCATAGTATTTCAGGATAAATTTTTCTAACTCGAAACCTTATTTTTTGTACCAGAGCCCAAACAACGTGCGGATGAAATTACGTCACCTCAGATAGGCTTTCGCTAGCGCGATTCAAAAAGTCAACGATCAATTTTCGATTCGATTTGTCCATCCACCGTAAACGCTTGCCCTCAAACGCATTATAATTTACATCACAATCAACAACTCGTCTTGCAACTTGGCCTAATAAAATTGCTACGGGAGTTCTTAATTAGCAGCGCAAAATGTTCGGGATTCCCTGATATTGAACTTCAGCATTCATTTGAACAGCGTAATCGACTTCGTTAAAATTCTTATTATCATTACAATGAGCAACAGTTCCTGGGAACGCACAATATAGATGGCGCACGCGGTTGTCGATCGCAAACAAGGAAAGCGCTCCTTAAAAAACGTTTGATTGTGGGCGAAACGTGTCAATCGAGTTATCGAACTGGTTTTATAGTTACACCCTGTATATTGTGCATTGCAAGCGATAAAATTATTTCGAACATCAAGTACGTGCAAAAGTTGCAGGAATCAAGGTGAAACGCAAGTTCTACTTTACTGACTTAACAAGAAATAGAATTATTGAAAATATTTTTAGTTTTGTACGGAACATCAGAAATCGTAACATTCTGCTATGATTAGAGTATTGCAAAAAATAAAAAAATTTGAGTCTATCGAAAAATTTCACTATTTTCTAAAATACGATAAATTTTGCCAAGTTTGAATTCAATTTAAAAGATTTTTTGTTTCAAATTCAACTAATTAGGCCAAAACGTTAAAAATTGCCATTTTATAAAGTTTCGAAAAAGATAAAAAAATATTCATGAATGTTTAGTTTAATCGTCTGTAATTGTGCATAACTAAAAATATTTACAAAAATTACTTTCTCATTTTTGAAGTTACGTTTCGCCTTAACAGCTAATTCGACTGTATAAGTTGCCTAAGTAGGAAAAACAAAATTCCGCTTCTTAAGTGTAGCGCGAATGCTTATCGCGAGCTTTTCGCAAAAGGCTCATTCGAAAGTTATTGCGTCGTTTTGTTTATAGTAAGTAGGAAAGAATTCAACAATGCCCGTCTCTCGCTATTAACAACGGTTTGACGCAGCCTTCGCTCCAAACTCTTGTACTTTTTCCCACGCAAATTGTACGAATTGTAAAATCGAAAATTGTAACTGGCTCTTCAGTCGTTCTGTCAAAATCGTTCACTTAATCCGTAGCATTGCAATTTATAATTAAAAAAAGTACTTAAATTAAGTCTCCGTAGTACAAAGTATCCATACTTTAATATTTCCAAAAAAGGACAAAAATGGTTTGTGGTGAAACATTGTGTACCAATATTCGTCCTCTTTTCGTCATTTTATTTATTTTTTTTAATTTTCTTTTACTTTGCAGACTTTGACTTTGTATAGAAATTGTTTTAAGCAGAAAGGAGTCAGTTTATTATTAATAAAACGATAATAATCACAATCAGCAATACGAAATCAACGCACTGACTTGCTTTTCAGAAAGCAAGAATTCGTATATACATCCCTCTTAATTCTCTTCCACAGTTGATAATCGAACTTCTTACAATCGTACAAACTCGATGTATCATAGATGTCTGGCTAGTTTTCTCATTGTTACGACAATACTGGATCGAGTAAACTAAACTACCCGAAGCTAGCGTTTACCTTTTTCGAAGCAGATTGCATTTTTAAAAAAGGTCATTCACTTTCCATAATCGAGTGTCTCTTGTTAGGCATTTCCTTCAAGTCGGATTCGTCGACGTAGTGGTTTTTCAAATTCTTTTCCTCCAGGGACTTGATGCACTGAAAATCGTACATCAAATATTATTACATCTAAATAATCTGCGTTCTTATTTTATTTGTTTATTCTATAAAAAATGATGAACATGATAAGTGAGCTGAATGATTTGAGATTATATCTTCATGTGTAATTCTGGAAAGATGAATGAAAAATTACGTTTTTTTAACAATAAAATTGGAGAAAACTTTTTCGATTGTAAGTATATATTTGTTTACTTACGTCTTCAACGCTTATTCTCGGAGCCATAATTTGTTCAGGGAAGTGCCACGGTTTGTAGTTTGGATTATTGAGCATTTTCCAAGTTGGATATCCAACAGATGCTTTGTGCAACTTTTTAACAAGCTGCAAAGTTTTCATTATTAATATTGAACTTGTCGAGATAAAGTTTCTGATAAAATTGTGTCTCTGTTTGCATAACCATGTATACCTTGGGTGCAAATATCTGCGTAACTTTATTAACAAGCCAGACTGGAAGCTTTCCATGTGGATCTGTATGTGATACATATCCTAACTCAGAGCCATCTCCATTTCGAGAAGGCCTTACAATGTATCCTACAAACATCACAGTTATAAACAGTTTTTCAATGTATGTTACAAATAAGGACCAAAATTAAAACATTGATAAAATGGTTTTCTTCTTTAGGGGAAATTATTCAGACAAAAATATATGGCTTACAAAAATCAAAGAAAGTTCATTTAACACTAATGAAATTGATAAGTAATATTATACCAGTTAAATAAGAAGTTGCTCTAACGTAATGTTTCTTCGGTGGGAAATCTTTATGGTAGACGGAATGATTGATGATTAACTGTTCTGATCCAATATCAAGCCAAGATCGTTGTAAAACGAAATCCCTGTTCTTCAGGGGCGATGGACAGGCCACTGGAAGTTTGAAAAACAATCATTAATTAATTCATAATTTTATCATTCAACATATTATTATTAAATATAAACATACTAGAGTAATATCCAATGTCATTGTTCGGATTAAAATACCCAATATCCTTAGATTCGAGCATATGTGTATCCCAAACTTTACGGTAATCGGGGTCGTGTAAAACGTCATACAGAGTTTCAGGATTCACATCGGGAAATCTGGTTCTGATCTGAAAGTAAATATTTTGAATGAGTAAAAAGTTTATAACACAAGAAAATCATTGTATTTGATTTTTATACTTAAGTTTTATACTTAAGTTAAATTTGGTGTACAATTGTTGAGATTTTTCGAAATATTACAATTATTTATTCAGAAGTATGTTGCACTTACTTTAACCATCCGGAAACTGATGCCAGGAACAGATTTTGTCCACACGGACAAGTCTGGCTTATTGTAATCTAACTTCCATTCATTGTTGTCATCATACAATTGTTTCAGGATCTCAAAATCGTTATCCTCTGCTATCTTGACTACGCCGACATCCATTGCTGACTTCTACAAAGATGTATAATACACAATTGAAATACATTTGAAACAACAAGCACAATTGTTTATTATTAAATGTCCATTCATTCCAAAAATATTTTTTACATTAGAGTTAATTAGGCAAAAATACATTTCATTCTAAAATACATTCCCATTATATTCTTGCAATTAATAGGGTGAACTATTTTTCAGTGCATTTCAATTTTCTTAATGCCATGATATTGATAGAAACATTTCGTTTATATTAGGTGAAATATTTATACATTTTGACACATGAATAAATTTCCCGTACTTAAGATAGCCGCTTTTAAATAGATGCAAAACATTTTAATACACGAAAGAATGTATACAACTATACGCATGACACATATGCAAAACTTTGAAATAGGAACTATTATCGATTTTACAACGCATTGTATTGTCTCCAAACAATCTGCCGTAACTGTGGCCAAAGAGATTGCTAGTCAAACATCAAATAGGAAATTTCATTTATTTATTCATTGACAACAAAAAATGGTATTTATTTGAATAAAAATAATAATATTCTCCATTAGAGATTGTTCATAATATATTGTTTAAAATCAAAAGTACTTTTATTGGCGGTTATATAACGATTTACTTTCATTTTTACAGTTTTTAAACTTGTTTCAAGTGAGCTAACTTAAAATGTAGGTAAATAGATAATTGTAATTTCATTTTGTAGGGAAAGTAAGTATATAAAAAAGTTATTTTAATCCAATTTCACTAAATTTTAATCATGAAAAAATGAATTTTTTAAATATGAAAACTAAACATTTTTCATATGTATTTCCAATCATATGTATTTCCATAATTATTATCATATGTATTTCCAAAATACATCGAAAATGCAATGCAACTCGTTTCAACAATCAAAATCAAATTATATAAAATAAAATTTAATCCTTATCATTCTTTTCATCAATTTCTCATATTCTATTTCCATATTGTTCAGTCAATTATCTCTTTCTCGCCAACATAATCCTATCAAAATTGATGAATAATTGATGAAACATAAAAATTAATCTTTATTTAGCATTCACAGCTGTTACAAAATAAAAATAATACATATGTAAAAACAAATAAATAACACAAGACTCGATACAATGCAAAACCTTATAAACTATGTACAAAAACTCATATGTGTATCATATTTGGATTAAACTTTTCCATGGTTCAAACATTTCCTTTCATATCTTTTATTCAAGCCAATTCTAAAACACTAATCTATTCAATTCAAAAGACAAGTACAATCATTGCCAAAAATGTAATTACCAATAAAATATGTTTTAAAATTGTTTCTACTGCTCATTTTAACAATTTTCATTGTTACATTAATAAAAGATACAAAACCACATATTTCAACCATAAAAAAGCTTCAAACAACAAGCTCAGTAAACACCCAAACAATGAAAAATTCCGCGAAATACATACTTAACACATATAAACATCCAATTAAATGCATCCCACTTGCCATAAATTACCACTTAACGTCAAACCAAATAAACTGAATTAGCGAAACCAACTGAATGCACAAGAAGCTGAATCAACACCGAAACAATCGAACATTCAAATGAATCTGCACAAACGTCAAATCGGCGCGATCTGACAGGTGATCGGCGCGAGCAACAACAAACGGCCGTGTTTGTAAATAACCGTGTTCCGCGCAATAACCTCCAAACGCGTCTCACCCGAAAAGCGGCCGCCCGCCGCGAAGACTGCCTTTTTTCGTCGATAGCTCGCGAGCGCGAAATCACATCGTCTCCGCTGACGTAGTGACCGACGTTGGCGCACGATTTCGCGCGGCGACACGTTCGCGTCGTGTCAATGTCCGAGCGGAAGTGCCTCGAGTCGACGGTTCTGCGGGCATTGCGAATTAAGGCGCGAACGCACGAGTCGATCGAGAGGCGCGAGTCCGAGTCGGGCTGTTTGATCCATCGAACGGCCCAGAAACGCGCGCCAGGTGTCCCGGGGCAGCGTGAGCCGTCATTTATTTATGCGCGAGGTTGCGGAACACACATGGAGTACAGGTGTGACGGCGCGTCGTCTGCTGGGTTGCGTTTTGTGCTTTGCGGGACGAGAGGGGAAGGGGTTGGGTTGGGGCGAGGGGGGCAGAGTGGGATTGGAAAGAGCGTGCGAATTGGAGTGCGACGTGGGGGTGGGAGGTCGATGAGGCAGGGGAGTTGGAGGTCCTGGAAAAATGAGGAAGAGGAGTTATACATAGCTCCTGTTTCTCACTTCTATTTTTCATACCTTCACCGCTAAAACAAGTGTCTTAATTTCAGACACTTTTTGTAGACACTTTTAAGACGTCTTACAAAATTGTCTTAAAATAAGACATATTGCGTCTTAATTTAAGACAATTTTCACGAATTAAGACGCTTTC
>JABFPB010002354.1:0-20446 GCA_022817645.1 Ceratoteleas bidentatus
CTATATATATATACTTGACCTTGGAACATACGAACGGTGTTTAAGTGCCCACACTCTTACAAATTAGTATTAAACGCAATTCGTAACTACTAGTAGAGTCGAAAATGTACTTGGAACTTTTATCTTTCATCTATTTGTGACGAATATAAAATCTATTTCCAACGGTAGGACCATGACGTATGGGGAAACATAATCTATTTTCCGTGTGTTACAGGTTATTATAGGTATGACAGTTAGAATTGATTCAAATATGATAAATATGGTATTGTTACAAAATATCACAAAAAAATATCACGATAAAATAATCCATAAAAAACATCTGTTCATACAATCTCTCGTGAAAAATAATTGGCGTCTGGCAACATATTCTCGACAAAATGTCTTTGTGATAATATCTTGTGAAAATTTCCTGTGAAAATAATATCTACGTCGTACTTAATATATATGTTGATGCGGGATGTGGAAGGGATTATTAATTTTCTGTTGCATTTTTCATAGAATTACAGACTCGTTTTTTGAGCCTGAAACTCTATGTTCGTTGTACCGGGGTATTACACCAAAAAGGGTGAAATTACACCAAACTCATCGTAAAACGTTGTGTACACCTCTAGTGGTGTGATTTTACGACATTAATGGTGTAAAAGTTGTGTAATTTTACACGGATTTTTCTCAGTGTAGTTTCTTGCTGACGAAAGTCAACTTGCTGACGAAACTGCAATGCGCGATCTGCAGTTTAGCAAAACTAAATAAGTATTCTATTAATTTCATATCGTACCATGAATTTCAGAATATGAGAGACAATATTCCTAATGAATGTATAATCGATTGAGAAGGTTACCCTGAGTCGTCAATTCTGTTGAACAATTCATTTGAATAAATAAATTATTATTATTTGCAAACATCACGACAAAATAAAACCCCCGCTCAAATTCAAATTAGTATACAATGTGATCATTACAAATGGCTTCCAGTTAAAATACTGATATATTTTAATGTGTTACATTTATGCAAAAATATTATATAACAAACTTTTTAATCATAACATTAATAGTTAAGCTCGCGATAAACATGTAATTTGTACATTTTCATAGACTCACTAAAATGCTAATCAGTTATTGAAAAAACTTATTTTAATATTCCTATGGAATGTTATAAGTAAGTTTTAACTGATAATAACCTAATGCCTTTGCGGCATAATAAGGTATTAAACATTAATGGGAAGTGGGATTAAAACTTATTTTAATCCCATTTAAAATATGTTTTCCACAATATAAAATATCGTCCGAATTAATTTCTTTCTCTTAGTTAACGTTATTACCTCTCAGTTAATGTATTCTTTAGTTACTTAACATTATATTAGTTAATATTATTGTTAGTTAAAAGTATTGGGAGGTCGTTACCTCCCGATGACATTGCATAGGCAAGGTGTCCAGTAGCTACCATCCAGGAGGCAGTAGCTACCAACTGAGCTACTGCCTCCGTGATTAATTTATTTATACATTTGTATATTTCCAAAAAATCAAAAAATGTCCATAACCAAGTGAATTCGATGCCGCGTGAATGACAGTGCCATGAATGACAGGTTCCCACTGCCGGCCACTCTGTTCAAGGTTTTCGTGGTTCCCTTGAACGTGAGGCAAATGCTAGAGTGGTATTATTAAAGTCGAGCCACGACCCGCAATTGTGTGTATTTTCTTGGTGTTTATGTCTAGTGTTTGTATTTGTCTCCCTGCATACGCAAGAGCTTGAATGCGGGTGTAATGTGTTTTTTAAAAATAAATTAATCAATCATTGATCATTTATGCATTAATTTATTCGCTTTACAGACGTTTTACAGATATTAACGCATTTTCAACTTACACTAACGCATTTTACATTGTCAAATCCCTTAGGCTAACATTTCTGATTCTTGTACCTTCGGGAAAGAAACAAGTAATGACCCAGTACTGACCCGACTCTGGCACTCTAGCGCTCTGGCATGATGTTATGATTCCAGTACTGTAAAGACGTCCAAATTTTGGCAACTCTGCCACTCTGACAATGTCCCTATGGGTTATTTTTTTCGCTTATTTTGTTGGAATGTCTATCGACTCCAGGGAAGTGTGTAAGAAATTTTGAACTTTGCCAGAATAATAGCCCAACCCCGTAACTACAATTATCCACATACCACATCATCAACAATTTAACGCCTCTATTGTTATTAACGGCCAAATTTTGCTTAGCATATATGATATATAATCGATGTCACCTTTCAGGACGTTGCCACACCAAGTCTCCTCGGACCCGCTACCCGCAAATCTCTTTGGATCGACCATTTCAGCTGCGTCGTTCTCGAATCAGCAATCGCCGAACTGGACATCCGATGACCTCGACTTTTCTCTATCAACTGCAGACCGCAAGAAGAGGGTACAACAACGTTGTCGGGGTGAGCTGGTGTCCAACATTCAGACGGCGCTGGAACGAATGCAATTTCGATGATATCGACGCGGCCGAGGTCAGCCTCGCGTCGCAACGACATTGGCGCCACCAAACCTCCCTAAGGCAGCGATTAGCCAAATTTTGACTCTACCATGTATCTCTGGTCAAAATGGCTGCGCTGCACCGAGTGGTTCTGGCGGCGGCCCCGGCTGGTGCTACTTCTGCTACCATTCCTGCTTGGAATCACATTCTACTCAATTTCCGGCGGAAGCGGCGACATTACAAATGTCGAGTATCTACGTCAGACCTATCCAAATTCTTCTGATCGTAAGGATAATCCATTTTTTTATAAATGATTATAAGTGGAATTGATTTAACGGAAATTTTACCAAGTACTGGTCATCTTCGGTTATCTTAAGTTGCATCCTGAAAACTGCTTAGTTAAAATATAAATCCAGACAGTTAGGACTACGATCTATTATAATTATAAAAATGGTACAGTTACCAACATCCAGATAGTGAGTTGGTTATGGATCATTGGGTTGATGCGTAGTTAAGAAAAAGTACAAGAAAAATATATTCATGCGACTGTTACACTTTGAGAGGGGTAACTGTTACACTTTGGCTAAAAAGTAACCATTATCCGCGATGAGGGTAACGGTTTCACTCTCAGCAGTAATGGTTGCACTTTTGGGTGTAACGGTTACCCTCAGAGAGAATAACCGTTCACCCATGCGTGCAACTGTTTTTCGGCTCTTAAGTGTAACAGTCGCACGCAAAAGGGTAACAGTTGCAAACGAATGTTTTTCCGTGTAGGAATTGCACTATGTAATTGTAGTTAGCGTATACTGGCATACAAATAATAGATCTCTCTGTTTCAGAATTGGTCAACGGTTATCTAGTCTGGAACTCCAAATGCCACATGCTTTCCAAAGATCCGCTAGACTCTTCTATCGCTAAGTTTATCAAGAAGCTGAACTACGAACCATGTGCCAAAAGTCCGCGCTTAACTGAGATTGTCAAGGAACCCAATGGCAAGATCGCACTTGTAGTCAACCCAAAAGCAGCGTTGCAGTACAGAGACTTAACCTGCTGCTGGTCTTCTATCACTAGACCCTCTACCAAACCTCCTGTCGATCGCAACATAGATTCTAAGATCATGTAATACATATCAATGTATTACATTAATCAAATAACTTCAAACCAATATTTTAATTATTTCATAGTAATTATTCAGTCTGAATAATTATTATTTTATAATAATTATTCAGACAAAGACATGCGGCGAAAATGTACTTTCGCAGACAATTTTGTATGTATATTCAGAATCTCAGTATATTTTTTTAACATCATCCATACAATTTTCAGAACCGGACCATGCCAGGCCTTCGTTAACCGAGTTGTTCTGCCGAAGGAAGTGGATGTGGTACTTGTGACCTGCAAGTCTGGACCACCAGAGCCAAAGGTCAAGGTGAAGGGTGCCAAAAGCAAGTCGCAAACTGTATACGAAAACGTCCATCCAGTGCTGAATCCGGAGAAGGTTCAGGAACGTCTGAACGCCACGGAGAATGCGACCAGTGCGCCGAACCGTCCCCGCAAGCTCAGTATTTTAGCATTAGGTATCGACAACGTGTCTCGACTGAACTTTCGCAGGAGTCTTCCGAAAACTGCTAAGTATATCCAGGATAAGGGTTTCGTTACAATGAAAGGGTACAATAAGATGGGTGAGAACACCTTCCCAAACCTGATGGCCATTCTCACCGGACAAAGCGTTGAACAGTCATATGCGAGGTGTACGCCCAAAGAGCTCTATGGCCTAGACAACTGCCCCATGCTCTGGTACAAATTCCGTGATCTGGGATACATCACGGCATATGGCGAGGACGAGGTTCGCATCAGCACTTTCAACTTTTTGAAGGCAAGTATAGGGTAAATGGTTTACTTCAATTCTAATTTAGATATAAAAAATGTATGCACGTTCTAAACATGATTTTATAATTTCCAATAATCTCTAATTTATTTTATAATACTTAAAGTATATTCCATTGCTTTCACAATATTTCGTCAAATCCCTATTGGTAGTTTATTTCTTCGAGATGGCTCTTGTATCGTTTCAGATAGCTAATACCTTCGCGTAGAGATTGACGCATTTCTGTCATTAGTTCAGTACGAAGTTTAAATTTTGTTAAAAATTACGCTAAGCGTTTCTCTGAGGAGAACAAATTGTCTGAATCAATTACAAATACTAATTCGACGTTTTAACATTATAATATGAATTGTAAGTACCTTAATTTCGTAATAATCGCGTTCTGCCTTACCTCAGCGGAAAATTTCCCGTGTGGAACTTTGATGGTTGTAAGGACCTAGAAATTAGCAGGTAGAATGCTAATTAACAAGGTATGACGAGCGGAACAAGTGCAATGTTGGAGTTGCGGTGTTCCTGCCGCAGTTAGATTATTATGTACATCAAAGTTGCGGTAACAGTTACCTATTTATCATCATGTTAGAATAAAAGATGTAGAAACAAAAATTTCTTGGGAAGGTTCGAAATTGTATTGCAATATTTAATGTCTTAAAGTTCTAATTAGTTCATCTCCGCGACTATAATGCGAGAATGTAAAAAGTTATTGCATCTAATGGAAGCCAAACAAATTTGCAAACGTTCTTTGCAAACTTGTTTGCAAACGTGTTATCTTTGGTCTTGTTCAGATGATTCTACGTTTCCCGAGAAAAAAATAATGATCATTTTGTGATCATAAAGTGATTTCATCCCTTTGATCACGTTATGATCCCATTTTTGAGACTGTTTACTACCATTTTGGGATCATAAAATGAGCACAAAAAGATCATGAACGAAGTTTTTGTATCATTTTGGGATCACATTCTTGATTATTGTTATGATAATAACATGATCAAGAACGATTTGTTTTATCATTTTGTGCACACGGAGAAAAATATTGCGTCACTTTTTACTACATTAGTAATTCGAGGACGAGGCTTCCTTTTCAGTACAAATTACTATATTTTCAGTACAAATTATTAAGAAATATAGTAATTTTTAACTGAAAAGGAAGCCTCGTCCCAGGATTACTATACAATATAGTAAAAAGTGGCGCAATATTTTTCTCCTTGTGATCGCAAAATGGTGAAAAAAATCTCAAAAATGAGATTATAAAGTGATCAAAGGGATGAAATCACTTTACGATCATAACTTTTTCTCGGGTTTAATAGCGTTACTATCAGTCGTGGGAGCAATTCGATACCTGAAAAGAATAACATCGTAACTCGAATGTCGATTTTTTCAGTATAACCATCAAAAGATTTGACACCTCGAAAAAAAATTCGTATTAAGTTTTTTACTTTTTTAAATTTATTATTTTGACCTTAAGATTAAGGAATGCTTGTAACATTCAATAAAAAATGCTGGATAAGTGAAATGTTTTGCAAATCGATCTTTTAGATATTCATCAAATATTCATCAAATGTAATTTCTGTGCGTATAGTACAAAACTCTATTAAATTATCTCTAATATGACTACATATACCAGCTGCTTTTGTGCAAAAATTAAGAAGTTTCAACGTTTTGAAAAAGTGATGACAAATTATGAAAAAAGCGGTATTTTTGTTTCGATGAAAAAAACGTTATTTTGCCTAATTTTTCCGAAGTATCCTAACATATTCTGAAAGTTCATTAAAAATCCTTCGCATAAACCGCAAAATGAAGGTTATACTGTGCGGAAAGGTCAGTCATAATGAAAGATTATCGAGGAAAGTTCGCCAAAGACAGCTGCAATATGTACAGTAAATAGTACAAGATCATCAAAAAAGTGTTACAAAATGTGTGACATTGTTTGACTTACGGTATCACACTTACACGAAATTACATGTAATTAAGATCTTATATCAAGTTTTAGCTTAACTAAAACTTGACATAAGATCCCAAAATATGATAAAATATGCAAAAAAGATGTGAAATATGTAAAAATCCAAAAAACCAAACAAATTTAGTTACGATGTTATTCTTCTGAAGTATATCTCAGAATTGTTGCTGGTAATCGACTGCACTAGGCTGTTTATGTTAATTGTATATGAATATAAGCATTTAACTTTCAAGTGCCCACTAGCTTTCTTCAATTACCCATAAATTTGATAAAGTGCTGAATGCGCGCCATATTTCAAAGTTCACTTTAAAATTGAATTGTATAATTTAAATCGCTAAAATTATATTTAAGAACCCCACGGAGAATATAATTTAAGAATTTGGTTGTAAAGAATGTTAATTTGTCCTTTTACCGTTTTCTTTGATATATTAGTTTTTTTACAGAATCTGTTTACACAAAGACCTTTTTCAGAATGAATACACTGAGAAAACTAAATGGTTCAACGTAAGTGGTAAAAGTGCTAAGTGGAAAAATTTACCATTTGAAGTTGTCCCTACGTCGTGCTGCATAACTGCGTTGTGTTTCGCACGTTTAAAAATAAGGATACTTGTCGTTACTACCAATTTTCAATCAACTTGCATACAACAATATGAGAAGAGTACAAACAATGTCGTCTGGTATTGGTTTAATGTTTGACAAAAATATAACCTCCCAAGATCGATGTATCAATACAATCCCTTACTACTTCAAGTGGTAAACGTTTACCACTTGAGGGTTACAGTTTCACCATTTTACAAATAGTATGCCTTACCATTTGAAATTGTACTTCGTACGAATATAGTGGTATCTCGTACAACTAAAACTTTTACCGCTTAATTTTCTCAGTGCGTGAATAAGTACAGAGTACACAACTGTAATTATTTTATACAACTTGCTACCCAATTATTTAAAGTAATGCTTAGCTGGTCATATTAAAAATCTTAAGATATACTTAGTAGTTTTTACCATCCACCGTCAATTCAGATCATAGTAAATAAATTATGTCATGCTAACGTCAACAAGTGTGGGTTTATTCTTTATCTTATATGACTTCTCAAACATTTGTTCTTTAGTATTCGCAGTGAAAAATAAGATTCCGTAAATAGTTAGACAATTTTTAAATCAAATTGTTTGTTTAACCAAAATATGGATTATGACATAAACAATCAAATATATTAATTTATTATAAACATTAATTACTGACATTACTAAAATTCAGCTTCAGTAATTCAGTAAGCAGATAATTTCAGCTTGAATTTATTGATGTAAAGAAATCTTTTAATTAATGAATGGAATAGAACTGACCCGTAACATTGTTTATCTTAATTATCTGTTCTCAACTCTAATTATTAAATAATATAATTTAATGTAATAGAGAAATGATTGACCGATTAACATATTAATCAATTACTGCAATCGTTAAATTACAATTATATGTATTCTGTTCTGTCACTTTTTATTAGAATTATATCTATTAATTACAACTGATTAACAAATAACTGCATCCATTGAAATAAATAGTCATTCTACCGTACAGTTCAGTGAGATTGAATAAAGACTTGTCATGTACAAAGATTGAATACGCCAACACGACTTCTGTTCTGAACGCCGTTAACGTCATCCATGAACGAGAACTTATGATGGGGAACGTGTTATTTTTCAAGGAAGGGAAATAATAAATAAAATAATTTTGCACACAAAATATTTGATATTACAGCGTACTTAGCATAACAAACTCGACTTAACACATCATCAATGTCATTTTTCATCGTTTTCGTCACGCTGTGACCGTTGTCTTGGCGTATAGATCTGCTTCAGTTACTTTGCTTAATTACTAAACCGTTCATAATAATCATTGCTTCATCTCTTTTCCACCATAAACCGCCCCCTTTACCCTCTGATTTGCCCCCCCCCCCCACAATTTGCCCATCTTTAACCCATAATTCTCTCTTTCAGACCGGCTTCATCGAGCCCCCGACGGACTACTACCTCCGGCCCTATATGATCGCCAGCGAGAAGATCCTGAAGGTGCGCATGCGCTTCCACGCCGAGTACTGTACCGGTCCCGAGCTCAGCATGGAGCGCATCTTCGACTACGGCGTCGAGTTTGCCAAGACGTTCATCGGACAGCCCTATTTCGGCTTCTTCTGGTCCAACACCGTCAGCCACGACGACATCAACGGAGTCTCCAGCATGGATGATCGTCTGCTCGCCAAGTTCCAGGATCTCGAGCGCTCGGGGGTCTTCAACGACTCGATGGTCATCTTCCTCAGCGACCACGGCATGCGCTACGGGAACGTGCGCAACACCTGGGTCGGCTGGTACGAGGAACGACTACCCATGCTGCACCTTTCCCTGCCCGAGTGGTTCAAGGAGGAGCAGCCCGAGGCCTACAATGCCCTGGAGATCAACCAGAACCGGCTGACCGCGCCTTTTGACCTGCACATGACCCTGCGTGAGATCCTGATACGCGCCGGCGGAGAACACAATACCAGCTCCGGATGCCCCGCGTGCACCAGCCTGTTCCAGCCAGTGCCAATGGAGCGCGGCTGCGAGGACGTCGGCGTGTCGCCGCACTGGTGCACGTGCACCGCGTTCGTGCCCCGGAGCACTACCGATCAGGTCGCCGGGGACATCGTGAACGTACTGATGGAGCACATCGAGAACATCATCAAGGACTATAAGCAGGAGAACGGCAAGCGGCTGTGTGCCAAGTTGAAGGTGAAGAAGCTGCATCGGGTGGACCAGCTAGTGGACGTAAGGACCAGCAATTCGTCGACGCTCGAGTACTTCTACATGGTGGAGGTGAATCCGGGCGGCGGCAAGTTCGAGGCAACGATCCGGCACCTGGGCGCGCGAAACTACAGCTTAGCCAGCGAGGACATCAGTCGGGTCAACTCGTACTCGAAATTCGCCAAGTGCCTTACCAGCGGTCTCAAGCAGTACTGCTACTGCACGAACCTGCTGCAGCACCCCTAGGTCGGAACCGGCGTGAAAGAGAACTAGGAGTGTAGTTCAGAAGGACGTAGTATTAGGGGACTAGGGAGTTTTCAACATGGAATAGAGTTTCGCAGAACAGAAAACGAATTAGTTGGTACAACTAAATGTTGGTACTTGTAACCAAATTATGCGGTAGAATTGACTTAATTAAATGCTAAAGCACTTAATTAAATGCTAAAGCATTTAATTAAGTCAAGTAACCTTTATTTATCTAAATTAAAAATGTAGTTGGCGTAACTAAATTTACGTAACTTAATTTAGTCGAATCAACTAAAATGTAGTTAATTTCAGTATATTGTGATAACTGAAGTTTAGTTGAAACTTAACCGTCTCGTTTTCTTAGTCACTGAGAGAACGGTGGAGGTTGGCAAGCGCCACTTGTTGAGGTTAGGATATTCCGATAATCCTAAACCTCGACTTTTCGGAGTTCTCGCTTCTCCACTTGAGTGGAGCTGGTATTTATCCAAGCAGAGCTTTGGAACCTTAGCTTTGGATAGATTGAATTTTCAAATTTGCGGTTGATTGATTTATTTTTCCGGGCGTGTATGGAAAGAGCGGATCTTGTTTTATAAGAAGAATAATTGAGGACGTTCCGGCACGATCTCCTTCATAATGTGAACACTGTAAAAACTGGTGTTTAAAAATCGAAACGTTTAGAATTTAAACGTTTAATATGTTTAAAACTTATATATTTAATACGTAGGTTATGTTTGTTTATTTTAACGGAAATAATGGAAATGTTTGGCCCTGGTTTGTAGGTAGTATATTTAAGGTATCTTTCAACATTTTATAGCTGTTAGTATATGTTCAGAGACATTTTCATTAAAGAATTAGTACAAACTGATCGACATTCAAAACACTTGTATGTGTTTAAAAAAGGACTAAATTAAACACGTCTAAACGTTTAAAAAATGATTCCCAAGAGTATGAAATTAAAACACTTGTTTTTACAGTGAATGGTTTTAAAAACAATATGTAAAATGTAGAGCAACAAATCTTATGCAAGCAAAACCACAGTTAAAAGAAAAATATGTCGAGAAAAGTGTGAAGTTGACAGAAAATGCATGGAGCCTATGAAACTTTTTATGTTTAAACGATTAAGTAATGTACCGTATGATCAGAAGTTAGACGAAATGTCAAAGAATATGATACACTAGAATTTCTCACCTTTTGCCTTCTGGCTTTTTGTACTCTCTAGCTTTTTGTCAAATTTCACTGTAATCTTTTGTCAAAGGAGCGCCCAGTTAAATTGAACTATCCAATCACGTATTAGTATCGAGAGGGAGGGAATTTGCAAAAGACTAAAGGGTTCCAGGTCCTGCACATGCAAACGTGAGAGGTTCAACAAAGTGAGAGGTCCAGTGTATTAAAGTTGCAAATAATTTCTCCCGTTATATTTGCATTAATATACACAAAAGAGCATTACTGCAGACAAACAGATTTTGTCAAATTGGGTTAAGCTTAGATATCTTATTTTTTAATTTTTACTGATTTTCCTATTACATTAAAATACATTTTGCATTATTGGAATACGGTTAATTCATTAATAATACAGTTAAAATCCACGATTTAACCTTTGTTTAAACAAAAAGTTAAAATAATTTTGAAATTATTTTTCTCGATCTTCTATGAGACGATTTTAGTATAATTTACGCTTTTTGTTTCAATCAGGTTCGTTTACAATATATTTTTTAATTGCGAAATGTTATCACAAAGCAAATCATGTCGGAACCTCTTTAAGATGGTAAAAATTCTAGTGATGTATTTCTTTTGATTTTCTAATAGGTCGTATTATCAATGACATGATATTATCTCGTTGTTTTCAATACCAGTGTGGTTCTGTTTTTCAGTCAATTCAGTGATTAAGAATCGTACTTCTCCTCTGACTAAAGTCGCCTCATTTCACGTATGAAATTCGGACTAGTCACTCAAATTAACTTTAATTCAGTTAATTGTCAATGAAGAAAAAATCAATTTGAATAGTGTTTCAGATTCATTTTAATTACTTTTGATTTTCATGTTTGTAAAGGAAACAATGCAAATCATTTTAATTAGACATAACTTTAAGACAAGTTTAATATAAGTACTGTTATTTTATTTTATTTCCTTTTGTTATTGATGACGATTGCTTTGAATTATTAAGGTTCTTGTTTTATCTTGGTTAGTATTGTTTGAATGTTGTTATAATTTTGTTAATAATTTTGTTGTTGATTTGTTGGTGATAAATTTATGAAACTTCACCGTGCATTTTATTGCAAATGCACTTCTGAGAAAAGAATCGTTATTAGTTTTATTTTATTAGAAGTTTCATAATGTTTAGTATTTTCTTCTTCAAGAATTAAGTAACTTTGTAAGAAATCATTCCCCGAGAGTAGAGCTGCTAGATGGTACAGCCGGTATTACTTTAAAGCACAATTTACGTTTAAGTTTTATTTTCAATCGAACGTTGTTATTGAACTGTTTCGTTATCATTATTGTACATTTTTAGAGATTGCATTTTGAAATGTAAGATAATGTTGATTAGTTGAATAAGTATATGAACTATATTTTGTATTAATGAATTGTATAAGTTTGCTCAATATCGATCAGACGTTTTTGAAGATAAATTTAATCTTTTAGCATTGCGTACATTAATTAATATAACAAATATACATACATATTTCTTTTCGGTAAACAAATGCTGATTATATCTATACAAAAAACGCTTGTTTTATTATTTCAACTGTATTTTTTCTTGTATATTGTAATTAAGGGATTATTATAAAAACATTGTGTTGTATTATATTTAAAATATGGATAGTTTTGTATCCCGAAGGCGCTAGATTTAATGTAATAATGACTTAGAGAAAAGTGACAAAACGTTTTATAAATACCGACATCGAGTTATTGAAAGTTTCATATTTAATGATTGTCACAAATGATGATCAAATACTGGAAACCCATTTTCCAGACTAGTATCGATCTAGTGCAACAAAAGCCAGTGAAATGATCAAATCCAATTATTATCAATATGTATGGGCGCTCTTCTACGATCCGGTACGGTCAAGTGAATTTGACTCTTTTTCATTGAACGTTTCATCATATGAGTTAGCACATAATACGTCACTAGTCTGTAACAAGTATTTACAATCGACTGTAGTTACGTATTGTTTATAAAGTATAAATCAAGATATTGTTCATTGTTATCTATTAATTTTTTACGAGCAGCGATACTTTAAGAAATTGCAAGTTTATTGGTGATTCGTCGCATTTAGTAGATATTATCCTCTGTCAGTACATGCAGATAAAATTGCAGAAATTACAATTGCTATCAAAATCAAGATGCAGTTTTTTTATGATAACACATTTTATTACTTCGTTATTGTATGAAACAGGGATTCATTTTGCAGTGTTTATTAACCACATAAAATATTGCATTTGGGTCTCTGTTAATGGTGGATTTTTTTGGAATAAAATGCAATATTTCACAGTACTACTCACAGTACTACTCAGTAACGGAAAACGTATTGGAACGACATTCAGCAATTGAAGGGCCGCATGCAATAATTGCGTTGCTCGGCGCGAACATATATTTCAATATTTTGATTTGGATAGTAGGGATTTTCATCAGACTCGGCATAGTTATTCCTTAGAACCTAAGGAACAACTTCCTCGCTGGCACTATGCACGTAGCTGCTATAGTTTTCGAGATATCGAAAACTATAGCAGCTACGTGCATATTTAATCCGAAGTTGGGCGTTACGCGCTCAGCAGCGATTGACTATATTCAGGGGCCGGCCCAGGTATTATTGTCGTTATTGCATGCGGCCTTCCAATTCAGCAATTGTCAGGAAAAAAGAATAAAACACCTCTGAGAATGTCACCGTACCACATTGAAAATCCTGTATTTAAAAATGTGTAAAAATAAAACTCAGCGGTTTCTGCGAGAATCGATCACCCCCGGCCTCGAGCGATGCCGTCTTACGACCGGCTATTAAAGCCACTCGGCCATCCAGCATGTCTGACTGCAACATTAAATCGAACAATGTACTCGTCGTCTTAAAAAACAGAATCGATGCAGATTTCCATTTGTTACGTATTTAATTTTTTACAAAGTATTTGTCAACATTATATTTCAATCTATGATATGAAACATTCTATGGTTTGCTGTTTGTTTACCGATTATGTATTCGTATACACTACTACCGAATGTGTAAATAGCTCATTGAGTTGCTTTACAAACAATGTTTTGAATGTTGATACACAAAGCGTTATGAAAATCTATCACCCTTCAATGACTGATTACCACGTTGGGGCGCGGTATATTCCACTTGTACGCTCGCGAATACAGATTTAATGTGAAAATGACAAATCCTTGATTGGTACGTAATTGGAAATCACAATTTTTAATGTGGTTCCAAAACTTTTCTCAGTACTGGGTAGCACGAAAATACATTGCTTCTACAAGTATTTGATCACTGCCATTTACGTTTCAGTGTCTTATCTTGTTGATACTTCATACAAATGTCAGTCTTTATTCTATATTGTTAAGAAATTAATTTTTATACTGAAGATAATGTTAAACGACTTTTTACAACGTAGCGTGGTATTTTCTAGAGTAAATTGTTTTCAGGAATGAGAGTAGTTTCACGATTGACAATAATTGATTTGAAGAATATTTTTGTGCTTTGGAATAGGCCAATACTGCTGTAATGCAAAAGTTTGAGTAAGTGAGACAGTGCAACTAGTCGCCATATCTACATTTAATAAACAATCATTTGATAGGAATTATCTTTGCCTTTTACTCAAACTTTTGCTTGTTATACGTGTTGTTAAAATATAATTTGTGATACATGTTCCATAAGATGTTACAGTTTATCTTTTTATATTAGTTAAATATGTAAATACAGGTAGGCAAAATATATTCGTTTTGTATGAAAAATTTGTACATTTTTTGTTTTTATATTGGAAACGCCTATTCAATAAATGAAAAGTAAATAATATGAATTTCTATACATACCCGTTTCTTTAATATATACACAATTTCAATTTAATTAATAATTTTTATTTATTAATTATAATTTTAAAAAAGGATGGTGTACCTAAATATTGAAATTAGCGAAATAATATTTTATTAGTAGATTCTAAAATGTTCAAATTGAAATTGTGATGCTGAATGTATGTACTATGTACTAATAATATATAATCAATATGAAATATAAGTGTTGAGTTTGTTAAAATTCGACTGCAATTAAAATGCTCATAAAGTAAATTTATGATCACGGATATTACGTGATGCATGGAATCGGTCGACATTTTTAAGAAGTCTGAGAGCAAACATTTCGTAGATTCTGTACAATCCATGTGCTTAACAGAAATCATTCTACGTAGTTTTAATATTAATTTAAATTTAATTCATTGAGTGAAAGTATAATTACACTGGACAACACATTTCAACTCCTTTTTTTGTTTCAAAATACTGTATGCACTTAGTTTTCAAAATTCAAAGTTTTTTGGCAAAATTAACCCCTATCTGTAAATTCTCAAAAAATTGGCTTAAAAGAAATGCATAACTTCCCTGGTGAAAAACAATAAATCTGGATTCGGTCTGGATACAATCTGACTGCCAGATCTCGCAGAGAACCAAAAAGTGTTATAACGTTAAAACGTCGGTGCAACGTATTTTTACGCAGAATCAAAGTACGGTCAGTAAATCATTATTCAAAAAGCCAATTTTTTATTAATTGCAAAACATTGCTTTTGGAGCCAAATGGTCGATTCAAACTTGCTTTGCGTTTGAGACTTCACCTTAAGCTTGTCCGCGGGCATCGGCGGTTTTTATATCTGGCCCTTCAATTACACACTGAAAGAAAATTCTAGTAACCGTTTCTATTTTATTTGTAACCCTTACTAGAAAAATCTTACTAGAAAAAACGCATTTGTGCCTTTTTTATTAAAGTTTTTGTAACTGTTACCAAAAACTTTGGATAAATCATCCCGCAGTTCTGATAGGAATTATTGTAATAGTTACAAAATGTATAGAAAAGAAAGCAAAATGCATTTTGTCACATTTTTCCCAAGAAATTTCTCAGTGCATATACGTTATTGTATATATATACACATACATATATAGCACCTATACACACATAATATGTTTTTATATATTCAAAAATATATTTGATATACTTTTAAAATATATTTTACAAAATGCTTTTCCGTTCAATTATTGATTATAGTAGATCAAACATTATAAATCAGAATAATAAATAAACTTCCACACCTCACTGAAACTTTGCTCATACATCTAGAAAATCAATTTTTAATTACATAGTAATTAAAAATTCAATTGAAAATTATATTTTGCCGATTCAATGTACTATTTTCATTGGCTCCTTACTCAGTGCAAATTTGAGTTGGCACCTTATTCGTCCCAGGTATCGAGCTATTATCTGCAGCCAAATTTATCTGCACCGGTCAAAGACACTTTCTTCAACTCTATTTCCTCACTTGGTAAAAATATTCCAAGTTAGTACAAGTTAATTACATAAGACAGAAAAGAAGAGATACATACTCAGGTTAAAATTACACCAAAGTAAGCGATGATTATTAGCTCATATGTATTTTAGGATACATCAACATTTCATTTCTGTATTCAATAATTAATTTTGTATTTCTTCGTATTGTTTTCTATACAAGAGTTCATTTACAAATATCACACGAAGAGATAATTATCTTGAAACATAAATATATATGGAAACAGTAAATCCCCTATTTTACAGAAATAAAGCTATTTACCCACACTGTAAACTCATTTCTGTAAAATTATCACGTACACTGGGAAAAATAATCTGTTGGTTTAACATAAAAATCTTTTGAGTCAACAGATTTTTTAAGTTATATCAAACAGCTTTTCAGTGTTGACATGTTCAAGTTGGTCTTACGTTGGAACGTTGTAAACTCAACAACGTTTCAGGTTAGAACTAACGTGTCAGTTGAAAACGTCCAGACATGTCACTTATAACATTCGGGAAAATCGATGAAGCATCCGCTCATTTGTGCCCGATTTATCGATCTCCGAAGTTAACAACTCTGATTGACACTTTTCTTGAGGTAACCGAAGATTATTATGTATTTTGAACCTCAAAATAATGTTGGCTCACCGTAGTAATGCCAACAACGTTTTCGATGTTGATTGGAACGCAGCGTTTTTCCCAGTGTAACTCAGTTGCTGTAACATTTCACGAAATTTTACATGAAAAAGCGTGGAGTTTTACGTGATACACGTAATAAAATTTTACGTGAAAAATGTAAAATTCAGATTGTGTACCGATTGTCCGATGAAGGCAATCAGATTATATTCATATTGTCTTCATCAGGCAATCTGAATACTGGGGTTTTTCAGGCAATTTGAACATTGTGGTTCTTTTTTGACATCATCGAATTGTAGTTAAAATTATAAAAACTGCCCAAGTATTGAACACTTCAAATCTCCAAAATCCATTCATCGTTCCCTAGTATACGCCCTATAATTCTCTACCATATCCCATGGAATTAGAACTATACTGGTTAGGAAACAACGAATATCGTCATTTGCCAGACCATGATCCCCTTACTTGGACATCTGAAGAAATAAAACCATGTAATGAAATAAATAAAGCAATATAATTTATCATACACCTTCCAGCAAACGAAAACCAACTGTCAGTCGTGGGCACCAATGTTGTCACACAATGATGTTTCAATATTGAAACCAATCCTAATTTAGTATTCATTACCCAAACTCCAAGCACCAATTCAAAATCAGCTTGGGAATTCGACTAAATCAGATTGGAAACAAGACTGATACAGCGTTGCCTTCTACTATATTGTTCCCACGTTCTACTCTTACAATGGTCCCAGCGGCTAAAGCATTGTTGGCTGGCAGCATTTGGTTATCAGCATTTCTGTAGCATCCAACCAATGCTGAACCAATGCTGCTACCAGCAAAAATCCAAACCGCAATACATCAGTACTGGTCTTTTTCAACTTATTTCATCTTCTCCCACTCGCTCAGTTGAAAAAGCGGTCGTCGCTTGAGTGCCACGTCCTCGACCTCTCTGATTTCTGCGCTCTCGCCTCTGACAACAAACTGCAGCTGCTCATCCGGCGCTTCTTGTATTTGGGCGTCCCGAAAATCGTCGCAGCCATCCGTTGGTTCCACGAATGGCTCGCGCCCTGCTGGCTCTGCAGCGCCAGGTACGAGTCCAGGATCTTGATGCTCTCGTAGAGGTTGTCCAGGTCCGCAGTGCCGTAGACGCCGGCGTACCTCCGGTGCGCGCAGCTCTTCTGCTGGCGCTCCTTCCGTAAAATCCTCGTCGTCTCGGAGACAACCTCGTACTCGTCGTGCAGCATCTCGTAGCTGTTGTTCTTGCTCGAAATTTTCGATATCAGACCGTCGTATGAATTAAGCGACAGTTTCCGAATGGAAGCGGGCTCTTTCAGGGACTTGCACGGCGTCGAGCCGGCGTTTGTCGAAACGCCGCTCGAATTCTGCGAGGACCTGGAGCCGAGCAGCTTGACGATCGTGCTCTTGATGTTCGAGATCTCGCGACTGGCCGACTCGTGGCTGCAGCCGCAGGCGCCCTCGCAGCAACAACTCCGCTCATCGTCTGGCGCGCGCGCGGCGCCGGGGTCGCCGGACTTTTCGGTAGAGGCGACCGTTGTGCTCGTCGATGCACCGTCCGACTTGCTCGGCTGTGGAGGACAGGATTCAGTCGAGTTCAAAAGACAAGCCGGTTCATACCCACCGAGAAGCTCAATGTCGAGGGAAGACGTGGGTTCGATTTCGGCGGGCTGCTCGAGGGAGGGGAGGGACCGCGAGCGTGTACTAAGGTTGCGGCTCCGGCTGCGCTGGATGAAATGTCCGCGTGGCACGGGTTCTGGGGGCTCAGCTGGTTCTGCGAAATTGAGGTAGATTAGGGTTTTGAAGAATGGGGGGACTTATTTTTTGATTATGATAGAAGATAGGAAATCATAGTTAATGGAAAAAACATTATTTCAGTCACTGTGTTCTTCTCCTAGAGTGAGAACATTGATTCATTTAGTTTCAAGTTAAATTATATTATTTTAACAATGTAATATCTATAAAACATATTAGTTCGAGTAACGATTCACCTTAATGTAGGTAATTGGATACTAGAAGTGGATACTAGATTATTGTGCACGGAAAAAATTGGACAGTACTGACTAATGTCCAGCGCAGTAACCAGTGCTGTCCTGGATTCGGATCGCCTTGAAACAGTAACCAGTGCTGTGCCCAGATCAGTAATCAGTACTGTTCTGGGCAGCACAGGTTACTGTAAGCGGCCCGCGCATGCGCAGTTCAACGCTTGTCAGTAGTATCAGGAATATGTATGTCAAAGATGAGGGAAATCTGTAGTGCAGAAATTGAGAAATGACAATGTTATTAACCGCGCGTCATTTGTCGTTCGAGCGTTTAGGCAATCGCTCGACTATCAAAATTCATCGACGCGCGCTTAAATATATCGTCATATCTCAATTTCTGCAGTACAGATTTCCCTTATCTTTGACATACATATTCCTGGTTTTATGAGGAACATTTCCCTCGCTGGAAGTATGGCCCTAAGGTCAATAGTTTTTGAGATATTTTAATGTGAAACCAATGTTATCCTCACAGCGGCGGTTGGCTGTATTTAGGGGCCCGCCGAGCGCATACCCTGTTATTGCATGCGGCCCTTCAATTTCACTGCAAAAACAAGTGTCTAAGTTTTAGACACTTTTGCTTTAATAGACACCAAAAGTGTCTAGGAACTAGACATTTTTCCATAAATAGACGCCAATAACGTCTAAACGTCTAAATACTAGCCACTAATTTTTCCACTAGTGTTCTACTCAAAATGAAGTCAAGAAATCATTTCAATGGAACAATGACTAAAATTATGTAATTATAATCTAAATAGTTTGATGCTTATATCAGCAATTTAGAATCAATTCAACATGAAATTTTTCTTTAGTTTAAGACAAATATATAAGGTAATTATAATTATGATTTTGGACAACAAACAATAAATTGGATTAATTAATTACACAACTAAACGTAATACAAATTTCATTTCTGTTATTTAGGATAATATTATATACAATGAATGTCATGCTTACATGCTCTGACAACAATACTACCTAACTCTGGTCATTATATAGCTTTTGTTTAAATATGAATGCCCTTACAACTATGATTTAATACTGAGTTAGCACCACTTCAAGTAATAACAGTATTTAATAAAATAAATTGACAAAATATAATATGACAAAATATAGTATAAAACTAAGTTAATCAATTTACATGTAATTTTATATACCGCACCTAGTTAACCCATTCCCTGTTATAAGGATTCAGAAGGATTCAAAACGTATTCTGCTGTATCCTTACAGCAGGGAATGAGTTACACTAGTTAAAGTTTTACTCTATTGGTGACTGTTAAAATACATCACTTTCCAATGTTATTAAAGAAATGTTTACACAATACCAGGATTGATTAAATGCTACAATTTATATTTTCAATCTCATTGCAATGAACTAGCAATTATTATTCCGTTTTCATCACAACTTTCATGTAACGCTTCAACAATCGAGGAACTATTTACTCAGTAGCAATTCGTCTAACGTTACCTGACTCTGACGAAATTTGTTGAACATTTCGCAAGTTTCTCGAAACGCTCGACGGTGGCGTCACATATGGTGGAGGGGGGCTTTCAGGTATTGATCCCGATTGAGTTTTATAACTCGATTCAACCGATGTGGAATTGTTTTCATTTGCCGGTAAACTAGTCGATGCCTGCACTTCGCAGTCAGATCTAAAAGTAAACTGTCATGATTACAACATATCTTAAATAGACTGATTATACGCAATTGCATTTTTTTCTTCAACAAAATACATTGTTTAACTTATTATAGAAGTTAAAAAAATATGCATAGTTTTTTTTTGTATTTTGCAAGTTTTGCATAATTTTGCATTCAAATTACACTGAAAAAAATTAAAGTAAGAACAACTATTTTTTGAGTAAAAAATGGTACAACTCGAAATAAAAGTAAAATCTACTCAGAAATAAAGTAAACACAACTCAGAAAA